>JAWQFJ010000635.1:60000-135000 GCA_034096865.1 Theodoxus fluviatilis
CAACACAATCAAGCAGGCATACCAACACAATAAATAAACAAGCAAGCAGACAACCAATCGACAATCTAAACAAGAATGAAATAAGCAAATAAAGAGAACAAACAAGCAAGCAAACACAAACGAGATAAGTGAATCAAAACAAAATATTTACAAAATACAATTACGAGAATATGTACGGGGAGCTGTGAAGTTGAGCGGGTGGGGTCAGTGGGAGGGAGGGGGAGGGGGGGGGGCTATTTGGCAGATGTGTATGCAAGAGAGAACAGGTGTGTCTTTAGATCAGCGCGGAAAGAGTCAGACTCGGAAGAGGGATACAGACGAAGATTAGCAGGGAGAGAGTTCCAGACGAGAGGAGCGGAGGCAAAGAAAGAGCGGTCACCAAAAGATGATTTCATTTTACGAGGGACGAGGGTGGTGGTGTTTGCTGAAGAGCGAAGTGTTCTGCGTGGCGTGTAAGTGTCTATGAGGGCTGTGAGGTATGCGGGTCCTGTCTGTGTGAATGCGTTGAAAGTTAAGCATGCAATTTTGTAAGTGATACGGTCCTCAACACGGAGCCAGTGCAGTTTCTGAAGGTAGGGGGTGATATGCTCAGATTTGCGGACTTTACAGATCAGGCGAGCGGCGTTGTTCTGCAGTTTTTGTAACCTGTCAATGAGATACTCGGGACAGCCATAAAGCAAAGCATTACAATAATCTAGCTTGGATAGAATGAACGCTGAGACAAGGGTCTTTGCCGCTTGCTCAGAGAGATAGTGACGGATTGAACCGATGCGACGGAGCTCAAAGTTCATAGAACGAATGATGGTCTGAACCTGTGCATGCATAGTGAGGTGGGAATCTAACGTAACGCCTAGATTTTTCACTGTGTTAGAAAAGGGGACAGTAGCATTGCCGATGGTGATGGACTCTGTATTGGAGGAAAGGGGGAAAAAGGAAGGGGAGTGGTTTGAGGATATGGAGTGAGACAGGAAGGGTAGGAGTGGGTGGGTGGGGAGACCATCCAGTGGCTGTGTTGTGCAATCACAAGGACAGAGGGGGGAAATGTGACAAACTATAGACAGGGGCAGAGAGAACTATTGCAGTTTCTCTGTTATCAAGCATGATCTTATCGACAAACTCACAAAGAGATAACAAAACATTGTCCCCTATTTTGCCAGTGGCCCTTGTGGGTGAGCTCGATCAGGTGGCCTACGCATAGTCAGCATGGAGAGGAGAGTAGGAAAGTGGAAGAGGGGGAGGGGGGGGGGGAAGAGTGGTGGTGGGATTTCAACCAGAAGGAGCGCCTCTGGAAGCAGTTGAGCCATTTCACACCTTGCCATATTGCCACGCTCACACTCACAGTCACAGTAAATGAGTAATCAGACTTGCCTCTCTTGCTCCCTCCTCCCGATACACTTCAGCTGAACTAGTCCAGCGTCCAATCTATAATTATTAAAATTAAGAAAACTGACCTATCGACAACTCAAGGACAAGATTGCCGCAGTGCTCTTCTTTCAGTTGTGTAGTTTCAGTTTGGTAGTTCGCCCTGTCCCACACTGCATGGGCACAACATGCCGGTTGCCTGTCAATCCTGACCTTGTCCTGTCAGAGACAGTGAGCGCTTTCAGAATATATTCTCCGATAAAAACAGCGCAAAAACCAAGTCACCTTACACATGCAGCCCCACTTGAAACACTGAAACCATTGTATTGTTTGTCCATTCTTACGTAATCGTGTTAAAAATATTGCAGCATCGATCAATCCCTGTTGAGTGTTGTGTTGACAGTAACATTACGGCAGTTGCAGAAGTCTCGATGGAAAAAAAGGTTGAAACTCCCACAGACCATACGCATCAAAGCAAAGCGTCGACTGTCTTTCCATACCTTGTGTCATCTTTAGAGCTAGTTAATGAATAACAGCAACTCACTTCGTGTACAAAAGATAATGCATTGAAGCTAATCTCGGGCTTGGGAAGAAGTGCGAGTTACCTACTCTTGTTTCCGCACATCGCTCTTTCGCGTGCAAAAATGGCAGCTACCGGCAAGGTCCTCGTTGTGCTCGGCCTGTTTCTTTTTCCCATTTGGGCTGCAGGTAAAGTAGAAATTATAACGCTCTTCATTTGCACACACTATGGATTGACAAAACTCTCGGTGATTTTTTAAAATGTACATTCATGCCACAAATGATAGTGGGCCATTTGTGTGTTATGCCTTGTGCGACGTGGCACCTGCGCGTCTGTCGCCGAAGCAGTAGACAGGAACGAATTAGGTCGGTGATTTCTCCTATAAGAGTACACAACTGACGGAATATGTACCGAAAGAATTCACTTTGGAAGTGTAGTTTAAAAAAAACTTTTCTCTTGTTTGGTAAATTGATGCTGTTACGGCGATAGACGTGGTTGACTTCGGTTCTGGAATCGTACACCTTGCAGGCTTACTAGCAACAGACAGCTGCTCAGCGAATGACAACAGATGCGCTCTCTGCTTCGCCACTGGAGAGCTAATAAGTTTTTTTTATAATGAAATGGATACAGCTGTCTTAGTATTCTATTCTATTCTAACGATTTTTATGTTTTGATCATTAGTAACGGGGAAATCGGACCTCTCTCTCTCTCTCTCTCTCTCTCTCTCTCTCTCTCTCTCTCTCTCTCTCTCTCTCTCTCTCTCTCTCTCTCTCTCTCTCTCTCTCTCTCTCTCTCTCTCTCTCTCTCTCTCTGTGTTTCACATAGATCAAAGGATCTTTACCCTCCAATCCTACCTACACCATCACCCATCCATTATTATCATTACAGCAAAAATTCAATTTAATCTTAAACTGTTGATTTAATTCTATGGATAATACAATTTAACATCTCTAGATTACAAAGCAGTTTGTAGAGAAGAAAGGCATTCATTTGCCTTTTGATACAGGCGAACCAGCAACATATGCTTGCTATTTGAAAGAGTAGCATTCTAGCAAGGAAAGAAATGCGAAGGAATGAATTTGGATGATAATTTGTATTGTTGAATAAATCTCCTGCTGTTTAGTTATAAAAAAACCCACTCTTTAATCCCTTCAGCACCTGTTGCCACCCTACAATCCCGCATTATATTTCTCTGATGCCTGCTTGAAGTTGAAGTTCTTTAAAATGTTTATAGAATTTCCTTGTCTTTATCAGGAGATAGGGGTACTGATAAGAGTAACGAAATGGCAAAACAACATGTGTTTTCTTTTTACTTGTAGCTGACACATGCTTGGGTCCGCAAGTGACTTCAGAGGCCTACACCACCACTGAGGTCACCGCGTCGTATGACACAGTCTTCATCATCAAGTTCTCTGTTGCCTGCAAGAATGGCCTCAAGGTTGGCACAGGGTTCAGTGTGTCTATACTTACTGGATAGTGCAGTGGTTGTGTATGAAAACTCCTCAGCCTTACTTGAATCCCAACCAAACTTGTTTCCTGGTCACTTCGTTGACTGTGAGACCCTCAACTAGAGTAAGGATTTCAGCTGTAGATGGCAGCCAGAGAGAGAGAGGGAGGGGGAGTGTGTGTGTTTGTGTGTGTGTGTGTGTGTGTGTGTGTGTGTGTGTGTGTGTTTCAGAAGAGAGAGAGAGAGAGAGAGAGAGAGAGAGAGAGAGAGAGAGAGAGAGAGAGAGAGAGAGAGATATGTGGCATCAGACCTATAGATTGGATTGTTTAACCCTCTTCACCTGAAAGTCCCTGTGGCCTGTAAAGAGAGCCCCTTTCCCCCCTGCATATTTGGGCATGTCCCGCAGGAAACCTTTCATACATATGGTCAAGAGTACAGAGGTGCTGAGTATTGTGTGACACAAATATTTCAAAATAAACTTTCTGATACAGTAAATGAGTAATGATACACTCTTCATTTCCCATAAATATGTTGCATTAGGTGATGTCTAAACCGTACAGAAAAGAAAAACTGAATGTAATCTTTAGTTTAGTTGTATTTGAAAAAGACAGTTTGGAGTCTTATCTTAACTTGACACCACCACTCATTCAGAAAAAGACTCAAAGAGCCACAAAAGATAAACTATTCAACACAAAAACTTTATTGCAGCTTCAACATCCAATTATTAATGATATTTTTGCTCCTAGGTCAAGAAGAAATGAAATAAAACCATAATTGTTAGTCAAATTAGAGGTTAGCATTCATCTTAACTTAACTTTACACCGCAGCGTCACACTTTCTCTCATTCAATCTTTCGCGCAAAACATGAAAAACATCAAAGTTGAAGAAGATTTATTAAGCATCAAACTCATGTGCAGAAACATCGATCTTTTGTCAACAACATGATGATGAATCAAGTTTGGATTGTGTGAGTTGACAGTGTGAGGAGAAAGAGGCTCTGTTTTGAGGTAGGGTAGTGAAATTGGCGTACTCAGCACCTGCGTACTCTTGACCATATATGTGAGAGGAATTTGGGAAGGGATATTAGGTATCGAGCCTGCAGATTTTAGTATTCCTAGCTATTCTTGTATTATGTATTTTTATTACCATTATCTGAGCCTCTCCGGAAAGGAAAATATTATGTGTTTGAGAGAGATATGTTGTCATGAATGATGAAGGAGAAAATAAAATTTGTTAGGAGAGAAAAAATCGTCCACCATGACCGTCCTGAATTAGATACTGTGTCCTGCACTATATGAGTCAGCATGGTTTGTGGTCTTGAAGACAGACTTGACATTTCTTGCTTGCAGAAGATTCAGAGCGTAACTGTGCTGTAGATGTCGGAGGGGTTTGGGAAGGGAATTGGGGTTGAGGCCTGCTTGTTTTAATAGATTCTGAGTTGTCTCTTGTATTTCAAATTTTGTAACGCCCATTATCTCAGCCTCAAAGAAAAGGTTTCTATGAAAATACAATGGCTGAAAGAGAAGAAAAGAAAATCAGGTACCCATTAAGTTTCACAAGGTTGCCTCCCTTAACTTGGGGTTTGAGGTTAGTTATTTTGCCTGGGGTACTGGGGTGAAGTGAGTCAAACAGAATTTTAATACCACCTGACAGACCAGGTAACATGATATTTATGGAATGTCATCCTATGTAAGCACAGTTCTCTGGGCAAGCTTTTTAGTTTCATATTTGGTTCTGTGTCTAATCCTGGACTTTGACCGCCTCTGCCTGTGTCATTTGTACTGATGGATGGATGGATGGATGGAAGGATGGATGGATGGATGGATGGATGGGTGGGTAGGTGAATGGATGGATGGATGCATGGATGCATGGATGGGTGGTGGTGGGTGGGTGGGTGGTTGGGTGGATGGATGGATGGATGGATGGATGGATGGATGGATGGATGGATGGATGGATGGATGGATGGATATGGATAGATGGATGGTTGGGTGGATGAAGGGATGGATACTTTACAGTCTGTCCACTGTGATAGGCTATGTGACTTTTGTGAGGTCATGGACTACCTTTATCACTGGTGCTCATTGGAGTGTGAGCAAGTCAAGACTTGTGTTCCCTAGTTATTTGCTGTTCAGAAATGAATAGGAAAACACGGTAGCAAATCTGCAGAGGTTTATCATGGGATTGCTGCATGTGGGTGGGTGGGGGAAGCGGATGGGGAGTGGGGGATGCTCGGCAATAGGACACTTTGCAAAATAAAGCAGTTCTAAATTCCAGGCAACATCAAACTGGCCATTGCTAGCTTTATCTGAATTGATACTTCTCCGGCAGTCCTGCCAGAGAAGTATCATGTGAATGAGCTCCCCTTGGGTGGTATCATTTGCATGCTTGAAATGTAGTGATGGAAGTAGCGCAGCTTTATCAGTCTCACTTGAAAAGAGATTCTTTATTTATGGAGAAAACAAAGGAAGAAGAGAGTACCGTTTATATGCACATTTTAGCAAAAGTAGCATTTTCTCATCTAATCTAAAATAATGTTACTTCAGACATTTTTTTAATAATCTGCCACCTTTGAAAAGTTTTATCTCTATGTGTGCATGAATGTATTTATAGTAAATTGTCGAACTGTTATTGCTATGGCATAAAGTACATGAGTTCAGGAGCAAGAAGACATGCTGCCCCTCTTCTGAATGCTAACTGATTATGGGCAGTTTGTTTGGCTACACAAAGAAAAGAAGAGGGTATTTAAATGAACATGAAATATAAATGGATGGTATCAGTCAGTGCTTTCACCAACATCAATAACAACAGCAAAGCATACTGTGACCTTTGGGTTGGTTGGGTCATTGTCATCTGGTGAGTTGTTTTAGGATAAAATTTCTTGCATTTTCTACTTGAGCCAGTGGCCTTGTTGACCAACAATGTCTTTCATTTCCATTCAGGGCATGAATCTTTATGCTGACATTGGCGGCAAGACCATTCCCGCAGCTAAGTTGAAGGATACCAACCAGTACCAGGTATGCAGATGCCACGAAGTCTCTAAGCCATAGCAGTGGTGCAGACTGTTTCTGGCTAGCCATCTACCTAAAAAAGTGCATTTGTTGTCCAAAAGGCTTTATGAACTCTTAACTTCCCATGATATAGTATTTCTTACAGCTCTACCCACAAGATTTTGGACTTTCTAGTTATGTAGCAAAGTTATGTCGTCTCGGTTGATAAGGGGTTGGCAACTGTACATGAGGACACATGGCTAAGTAGCGGAAAAGACAGAATGAGATGTTTCAACCACAGTATTATTCATTCGTTCATGTGTACTCCAGAACAGAAAAAGCATCTTCATAGAGAAAATCTTTATTTGGGGGGTTAAAATTCAGGAAAGCTTTTGCATCACATAATGCACTGACTTTCCTCAAAGTTTGCTCAAAAACTGCTTGCCATCTTAAATGTATTTCTCATGCAGTCATATATGCATGCTGTAGAAGTGCTAGGACATTAACAGTCCTATCATGATGAAAGTTTACCATTTGGCTGTCCCCTATGTAGCCAGATAGATATCTGTGCATGTATAATAAGGTATAGGCATGCATATCGGTGCTCATTTACTGCATAAGTGCCTTTTTGTGCAGTACACATGACACATGTACCCATACATCTGTGAGTATTAGTATTTGATGTTAGATGAAGCTTATGACTGCACTTATGATTGTATATGTGGATGTTTTGTTTTGATTTTATTATGCTGAGACTTCAGGAAATAAGAGTATCACAAAAAGATCAGTGTTGACAACATATACTTTATTAATGCCAAAATGGGAAATTCAAAGCTGTTAAACACTGAAACCACAAAATAATGTAGGCACTTGCCGTAGACAAACATAATGATGGTGATGAGAAGAGACAGAGTCTATTTCATTCAGTATGCACACAACATATTATGCAGATGATGAACTGCATGAGAAATGGATTTTGTTGAATTTTTCAGATCAGTGTCACCGATGAACACAAGAATCTGCCAGCAGGCTCCTATGACATACGGGTCTTTGATGAGGAGGGCTATGCTGCTGTGAGAAAGGTGGGGAGTGTGACCTGTCATTGTGAAAGGACTTAGAGAGAGCAACATGCTGTGTCACAACTTGGGTTGAACACCACCAAGTTAGAGTGGTTGTACAAGCGTAACTAGTTACATTAGTTGTGTATCTGTTGATCATGGAAAGATCATTGTGACTTATGCTAGCACACACACTGACACTGACTGCACCTGATCTGCAATTGAAATATCAAAGTACTATTTATGTTATATTAAAAAAAACATTTCTAGCAAAAGAGAAATTTTGATTGATATTCAGATAAATCTACTCTATACATGACATTTCTTTAAACATAAACACACACAAATGTGCGTAATCTCAATCTGGCCTCCTTAAATGAATAAATAGATAAATAAATAAGTAAGTAAATAAATAAGTAAATAAATTAATAAAGTCAGAAGCACCTACCGATCCTTTTCTTTTTTTGTTGCCTCGACAACAAGTTCTGGTTGAAGTCTTGAATGAAAATGTTGAGACAATCAAGCAATTCGGGACAAGTACAGTGATGTTTTTTCAGTACAGCTCGGAATGGGCTGGATAAACTGGGCTGGGAACCATCTGTCTAGGAAACAAAAGGACAGAAAGCAAACCCTTGCAAGACAAGCTGTATACAGTGGTCTTCACCCTGATGCTGTCTGCCCTGTAGCATGTAGTAGATTCTGCACATGGTGTTTGTAATGTGTCATGCACTCATCACTCACATCTTGTAAGTGAAGGTTGGAGCTGTGACTGTACGGACTGCTTCCAAAGAGTTGTTGCTGGTCACAAACTTGTTCAAGTTGTTGCTTTCAAGATTGCAAGGTTATTGGAGCATCATGACTACACTGGTGTTAACTTTTCTGAGACATGTTTCATGATTGTTGCATTGAAGCACCTAGGAACACATTGAACGAAGTTTCATATTTTGATTCTGTACATTAGACATGATGATTCCTGAAATGACAAGATACCACTGTACTGTGTGCTTGATGGCACTGACCTTACATCCCCACAAGTGTCTCTTATCGTCATTCATCCATGTCCAGGTTAGTTGATGTTTGCATAAGATATATGCAGTTCTTTAATTGCTATGACTGACACAGCTCTCACAAAAATCTTGTATCATTACACTATTATCGCCAAGGTTGATGCATACTCCCAGTGATTTAGCTTTGTTGGTGTTTAGTTGAGAAGGTTTAGAGCTGGTCCTGAGGTTCCCCTGTGGGTTTGTGGTAAGAATTGACCCACCGTGTCTTCCTACGTGATCCGTAAGAGGCGAATAACTAGGGGCACTGCGACTTGATTTGCGTTTACTCTAAACTGTTCTAGTGATTTTCATGCTTAATGGCCTTACATAGCCTACAAAGGCTGATAGGCCGTAAAACACCATCCATCCATCCATCCATCCATCTGGTCGGGAGATCACGTGTACCCAATTTCTTTCTGTGCTTTGCAGGCCCAGAGGAGTGGAGAGAGCACTGAGGGCATCAGTCCTTTGGCCACCATCACCCTGAAGCATACAGTAAGTGGGATGCACAGGCCACTGTCTCTCTACTTTGAGGATCTGCTGCCAATGTGGTACACACAGTACCAGCATTTCCACGGCCACCTGGAAAAAAACCCAAACCCGACAGCCTGTTTTAGAGAAGTTTGAGTTATTGAGTACATCAGGAGTTAGTCTGTTAAATGGAGCGGAAGTGGAGCTCAAATGACTGCTGCTCAAGTGTCTGTATGATGATAGTGGGAAAGTCCAAGGCAGTTGAAAGAATGTTTCCAGTCTGTTTGGAAAGTGATCAGTGTAATCATACAGGATTGGGTACCAACATTGGGATGAAAAAGCAGGCAGTGTTTGGTTTGGAAAGGGATTTATGACAAGGACTAACTGATAGGAACTTGCTTATGATTACACCGATAACTTTTTTCCCTTTGACTAGCATATCATAGTCCGGGGGGATGCACCTCTGATGTAGTATTTTATCTGTGATTGTCTACACCGCTTGTTATTGAAGACTATTGTTGCTCATGTCATAATCATTTTCATCAATGTAAACAATATCTTCATCCATCATTGTCTTTGTTAGTGTCATCAACCTTGTGTTTATCATCATTGTCATCCTTGATCTTGGTGTCACTACCACCACCACCACTATCACCACCACCACCACACCACCACAACCCCACCACCACCACCAGTATCACCACCACCACCACTACCACCATCACCGGATCTATCTGATCTATGGCTGACAGTGCTGACTGATTGTGAGACGTAAGATTTGTCATGTTTTCTCATTTCAGGGTGTGTGGAAGGGACCCGTGCTGCAGAGTGAGTTTGTAGCCTCTGCAGCGGCACTCTTTGTCTTCTATTTTGCATACACTGCAAAAATTCGCCTGCAAGCCTAATTTGTCCAGTACCAGTACATGAAGCAGAAAAACATCGTCAAGAATATTTTTCACACCATCATTTTTATTGTTCAACTTCATGTCTTTGTAATAAAGTGTTGTGTTTGTCACAGTATGATGACGTTGGTTGATATCATGACTGTACATGAGAAACCAAGGTATACATCAGGAAAATGGCAACATGAGATGTTTCAACCAAAATATTATTTATTCACTCGATCATTCATTCTTAAAAAAAAAACAGTATGTTCATAGAAGAAATCTATAATTTTAAAAAGTAATGTAGAGCTCAGTAAAGCAATTATATGACTAAGTGTGCTAATGAATTTTATCAGTGTTTGCTTGAACACTTTTTTGCCAACTTTAGCCTTGTTTTATCATGCATGGTCACATATTTGCATGAATAAAAGTTGTTGTTTTGATGCATGTTTGAAAATTTATTGGGATGTGCCACCATGAAGCTCTTATTTCCTTATCTGATGAGATGCATGCTTATCCCTGATAACTCAGTATGCACCAAATACAACACAGTCTAATGTGGTGAACAGCATAGATTGTAACTGTAGAATAGGAGAAACCAGTAATGGAGTGTGAGGCAGACTGGTTCCACAGAGGGGTTAAGGCGGCCGTCCACATTGCAGCCACCAAACCAACGCTCAACAGAGATGGGGTGGCATGTCTTGCCGGCAGTCTACAACTCCCTTATTCAAGTCCTGCGTTTGTCTCTCTCACCTGTGGACCAAACACCAAGTCACTTCAGGCTCAGTGCTGAAGAAGCCAGGCGGATGCCCTGCAAAAGCTATATGAGAGTGGCTGCTATTTTTCCATGTTGAATGCAATGTTTACATTTCTTTCATCACATGTAAGATGCTATGGTTGAAGCTGCTCCATATTCCTCATCAAACCATACACAGCTGGTCCATGCAACACACCCGTACAGGCACTCAAGACATGCAGTGCATGCCCCAGTACAAATAAAAGACTTAAGAGACTGCAATGTGTGTGCGTGTCTTGGGGGAGGAGAGGGAATATTACTTGGAACATGCATTCTCAATTCCAACATCAATAGTTCTATTGCATGAATTCCCCCTGTGGGTTCAGGGTAAAAATTGACCCACCGCATCTCCATACTTGATTTGTAAAAGGCCAATAACTAGGGACACCGTGACTGGATTATGTTTACTCGAAACTGTTCTAGTGATTTTCGTGCTTAATGGCCTTACATGGCCTACAAAGGCTGACAGGCCGTTAAACACTATCCATCCATCTATCCTTCTCGCTGTGGGTTGGGGGTTACAGGAATTGACCCTACGCGATTCCTAAGAGGCGAATAAATAGGGACATCGTGAGTTGATTTGCGTTTATTCTATTCTCGTGATTTTCGTGCTTAATGGCCTTACATAGCCTACAGAGGCTGCTAGGCCGTAAAACACCACCCATCCATCCATCTATTCTATTCCATAAATATTAAGAAGGGGAGTCAACCCAAAAGACCCATGGCATGAAGGTGGGTGAGCTGCCCAATTTCCATGCTGTCAGGCCTTTTCAATGTCGTAAAAGACCCCAGCACAATATACACTAGATGGCACTGAGCACCAAACAAGCTGAACAGCACATGAGGTGACCACAGCAGACTACATTCAAACCCACTCACTCGCCCTCTCGATCTTGCTTGAGGCTAGGGAGGGGCCTAATGTAGGCCGCCTTGCTGCTATGGCGCTGTGCTGGCTGACGGCTAGAGGATAACATTTCTGTTTATGGTTGGCATTCCAAAATGAGATAACAAATAACCTCCAAAACGTATGGGATTATTTCTTGGGTGAATCCCTACGCGATTCGTAAGATGCGAATAACTAGGGACACCGTGACTTGAGATTAGCGTTTACTCTAAACTGTTCTAGTGATTTTCGTGCGTAATGGCCTTATATAGCCTACAAGGCTGATAGGCCGTAAAACACTGTCCATACATCCATCCATCCATCCTTGGGTGAACCCTGACCTTGCACCAAATTTCAACAGAATCCGTTATGAATTTTTCAAATTTACTTTGCCATATAGCGAATGAAATAGCACAAACTAACCGACTGAAAAACGTAGGACTAAAAGGATCGCTTGGGGGAATAGGAATCGATAGTTTAGAAAAGGCTGAAATGTTCTGGGCATAGCCCTTCCCCCAAACTGAGGAAGGATCAAACCTTCTAACGAAGTTGATCCTTCATTAAAGCAGGGAGTCCTACATCTCCATGTGATCCTTGTTTTCGTTTTTGGTTTTGCTTTCGGGAATCCGGCGGTCTTTCTTAAACGTACGACCCTAACAGAATGTTGCTTTCTTAAATATGAATATCTACCAGGGTCTGGAGTCGAACAAGATGGCCAGCCTTGCTCCGCCATTTCCTGAAGCCACACTGGATGTCTTTCAGGACTCCTAGCTTCTTCAGAAACCAGACGAAATGGCCGTTATTATCCGTTCAAGTCTTGCTGACATCTCGTCAGGGACATAGGTTGATAGCTGTTGGGATCCCTCGGATCTTTACTCGGTTTAGCGACGGGTGCTATACGATTTCTGCCACGAGGGTGGGAAGGATCCCGTAGTCCAAATAGTGTTTAAAATGTCTCATAAAAGCTGACGGGACGGTGGCCAATATTTCAGCGTCTGGTGATAAACGTCATCCGCTCCAGGGAATGTGTCATGGGCATGAAGCGAAAAAGGTTTTGCTAGACATATCTGAAGTTAGAGACTGGAACCTGAGCTGAATTCTTTCCCATACATTCCTAATTACTCTAAAGACGGAGTACTATTTTCAGGGGAGAAAAATAATAGCGAGAAAGTGTGCTGTCTAAAGTATAAACAATCTCATGTATCGAGTTCATTAATTGTTTTCCCGTTTTGAAGTACAAGGGAAAGGGGGGAGTCCAACGGTCTGGCCCGAAATCTGACGCACCCTCTCCCACGTCTTGCGAATGGGCGTTTTTCAGCAGTGGAGCTTACTAATGTACTCCATCCAAGGAGCCTGTAAGTGCTTAGACGATGGTTCTGAAGCAAAGGATTTGCTCTACATACTGGAACGGCCTTATTTCACTTTCTAGTAGCTTCTTTATGATGTCTTTTGAACCTGGGTCGATGGAAACGTTTGGTAGCTGTCGAGGCCTGAGGAATGATGGACGAAGCAATGTCTTAATTGCAATATGTCTGAACAGTGGACACCGGGTCCTCACCGCCATCAAAAGATGTGATTCTCACACGGCGCCTGTAACAGTTCCCAGTCTGCTGCCTGGAGTTTCCACTGAGACCCATCTGTGGGTTGGGGGTGAGAATAGATCCACAGCGTCTCCCTATGCAATTCGCACGAGGCGGACAAATAGAGACATCCTGAATTGACTTGATCCTACATACTCTAATAGGTTTTCGCGATAAATGGCATTACATAGCCTATAAAGGCTTCTAGGTCGTAAAACTTCTTCAATCCTTCCATCCATCAAGATGGAGTTTGAGGCGCTTAGGATATGATGAACTGCAGCAGGACTAGGAAATGATCGCACCCTTGACAGTTTTTCTTCACACACCAGGAAAAATCCACCGCACGTAAAGGAGAGCAAATACTGAGGTCAAAGGCAGTGAGTGACGTAGAGGCAAGATGGAGATAAGTTAGAGATACATCATTTAACAGAAAGAGATCAGTAGTCTCGAGTATGTTGTCTGTTGTCCTCTCCTGTCAAGGGTTTGACCCATTCTAGTAAACTAGAGATTTCGCCTACCGGCTACTGACTCGGGTTTACAGAATGGGGTTTGACCTCCCCAATGCAATACGGATGGTGACCATCAAATCCCCGAGCAAGAGCAATGGTGCGGGAAGCCGAGTCGCTTAATCATGTAAAGCTCTGGGCCCGTATTCACAACGGCGAGTTATCTTTTTAACACTCGATTTATCCCCTAAGCCCGGGTTATCTTGATCGGTTAGATAAGGTACGATCGTCAGAGGATCCTAGGTTGCGCTTTGCTATATAGAGTAGAGTGGGGTAAGAGGCCCATAGACATTATTCACGCAGCGGCCATTTTGAAATCGAAAACGAGACTAAGTCCGCAAATTTAATGGCGTCCAGCGTCTATGGCGAAACCGAAGGCTTCATCATCACATAGATACTGCTGTGTTCCTTATTGCGAGAACGATGATCGATATGACGAGAACTCCAGACTGTCCTTTTTCAAATTCCCCACAAACAAGAAGCAGAAGAAACTATGGATCTGGAAGATTCGGCGTGGTCCTGGCAAAAAATTCAAGGCAACATGAGCTTAGATTTAGGTCTTGTAAAAGCAAAAAAAAAAGTTAAATCATCTAACCAGAACATTCAAGATCCTCATAAAAACACCATATTTGTCATATCTTTTCATCAACTCAACTACACTTCTTACGAAATAAAGTCATTTCTACAACGAGATACGAATAAAAGCGACAAGGCTTCAGAAAGTGTCTCACGAGGAGCGCACATGTTTGTGATGTAAAACGTGACCTTCATTACAGTACATGTATTACACTACGAGTGATCTTATCCGATACCAGTTGATGTTTTACCCCTCTGCTAAGATTATAATACAACCTTAGGAATATATGTGTTGGACCTTTTACTGGTGAACGTATTTCATAGCATCAGACAATACTAGCATTGTACACGATGTCAACAGCAGGCAGGTTCGAGGACAACAATGTATTTATAATCTATCCTGGTGCCGCTGAGGTCCGCGCGTCAGCTATAAATAGAAGTGCGCGAAGTTTGGATTTGTAAAATGTGTTTCACGACCTATTGACGCAATCAACATACAGCTTTGATAAATTAAGACAGCCCATGGTTATATTAGCGTTATAAATTAACATATAGGCTTACTGACCTTATTTCAAGAAACACCATTCATAAAGACATAATTATCAACACTACGAACCAAGCAGACGAACACGATCGAACCGTAGCCACTACGCCAGCAGACGATCGAGATAACTAAATGTTTCATGTAAAACTCGAATGAGTTGCATTATAATCTTAGCAGAGGGGTTCCAGGGCCGTCCAGCGATAAGGCCAGGCAGCAGCCAGTTCCAGGGCCGTCCAGCGATAAGGCCAGGCAGCAGCCAGTTCCAGGGCCGTCCAGCGAATGGATCAGGGATATTATCCATGGCCTTTCCCCACTGCCCAAAGCAATATTTAAGAGACCAAGGTCAAGAAAACCTGAACCTGCAGAAGTGCTGACCTCTTCTCCCTACAAAAACAAGGTGACTGAAAACAAAACAACAAGAAACCCAAGAAACCAGCAGACAAACGGAGAAGCAAAGGCAAGCCTGAGAAGAAAAAAAAGAAGGGACGAGAATCTGAAAACGAGATGAGTGAAGAAGAAGAGGAATGGCCCTGCCTCATTTGCTGTGAGCCTTACAGCAGAAGCAGACAACGAGATGTGTGGATACAGTGCCAGGTTTGTCTCCTGTGGGCACACGAGGAATGTACACCTGGACTACCGCAGTTCATCTGCCCGAACTGTGAATCGGATGACTCTGATTAACTCTTTCCGTACCAGGAACGACCACAGTTCGTTCCCGTGTTTTTTTTGTTTGTTTGTTTTTATTTTATTTTTAAATTTATTTAGTTGTTGTTTTTGTAACATATAGAGCAGTCATTCTTCTCCAAAACAAAAAAATCAGCATGAAAAAAATGAACAAATTATTTTTTTATGATTTTTTTAAATTCAATGTCACATAAAAAATTACTTGGTAGGAAAAGTGTTAAACCCAAACAAGCTGTTCAAAGCTGAATAATTGATGGGGCAAAAGGCACCACACGCATGCGGCAAAGGGTGCAGGGGATGCGCTTTGCCCCACACTAAAAGGCGTTTTGCCCCGGGTATGGGGCAAAAAGGCAAAAAATAAAATTTTCTTTTTCATCCAACTGTGCTCTTGTCGTTTTTTCTGTCCAGGAGTGTTCGTGATATTTTGTAGCCTAGGTAGGCCTTTATAGTTTGCACCTACTCGGATGGATGGAGTTTGTAGGCTATATAAGACCAAGTTTCAAGTTTCAAGTTTGGGTGCCAGGCCCGTCAAGGCAAGGCACAATTTATTCTTTACCCTTGGGGGCATTTAGAATATTAATAACAAAACCAACTATAACATACATAATTGAATCAGAAATGGAAAAAAAAAAGAAAAAAAAGAAAAGAAAAGAAGAAACAAAAAGTCAAAAATAGAAAAACGGAAAAAGAAATGTACAATGAGGAAAAATTGTATATGGAGGAAAAAATACAACTCAATACACGCAACATAAGCATTGAAATTGTGGTTTAGAGTTATTCAGTTAATTTTTTTACAAATAATATTCAGGAATTCTACTAGATTTGACAGTACGTTCTTCTTTCTGCTACCAAAGAGTTGATTAAATTTTAAGCTATTTGGTCTTCTACAAAAGTAACTTGACAAAAATTTACATCGCTCATCTTTGAAAAAATCACAAACAAACACATAATGGTATTCATCCCCAATGTCGCCGGAAGCACATTTTGTACAAAGGCGTTCCGATCTTTGCACATTTAAATAACGATTTATTTGCACTGGCAATCTATTGTTCAAGGTTCTGAATTTCATAAATGAAACACACTGTCTAAATGACAAAATATTGATATAATCTTCACACACAAATTCATCTTTGTACATCCTATAATTATAAAACATGTCTTTAGTATCTATCTCTGTAAACCATTGTTGAATGTACTGGTCGTACAAGCACCTTCTGACCTTTTCTTTAAACCAAGTTGCTGAAAATTGTAAGTTCCCTTGCAGGGTCCAAAATCCTGATAATCCTAGACTATCCAGAATGGTTTTTATGGAAGATAAATATTCAGAATCTAACAAATCTAATGAAAACATTTTATAAGAAAACCAGTATGCAATACTTGAAAAGTTATTTCGGTTCTCAGGATTTATTAATTTATACCAATAGCATAATAATCTACGTTTAGCATTAATGTCTAAAGGTATTTTTCCCAACTCGCCAAAAACCATAGCATTGGGTGTTGATTTTCTCAACTTGAATACAGTTTTATAAAAGCGAAGTTGTAATCTAGTTGCGATTTCGCACGAACTAAAACCCCAAACTTCAGAGCCATACAACAAAATAGGAGCTATCATCTTATCAAACAGGTCAATCTGTATATCAGCTGGGAGAGACAATTTTCTACAGGTTCTCAGCAAAGAAAACATTGCTCTCGAAGCTCGATCAAATAAATTTTTCTGAGCGACTGAAAACTTATTATTATAGTTCAATCTTAATCCTAAATACATAACATCAGACACAACTTCGATTGGCTCACCATTAAACAAGAAGACAGGTTTGTTTCTAATTTTTCCTCGAGAAAAAACAATAATTTTAGTCTTGTTAATATTAACGTGAAGTTTCCATCTAATGCAATAGTCATACATTCCATCCAATAGACTCTGCAACCCTGCTTCTGACTCTGAACATATTACAGTGTCATCGGCGTACAATAATAAAAACATTTGAAATAAAGCATTAACATCAGAGTCCTCCATGTTAGCCATATAGGCATCTCTAGACATGGTAAACAAACCAACATCTTTCTGAAGTAAAAACTGTTTTAAATCATTCAAAAAAAGAGCAAAAAGCAGGGGAGACAAATTTTCTCCCTGTCTGACACCACACAGACTTGAGAAATAACCAGAATAAGAATTGTTTACTCTTACACATGACTTTGCCCTAGAGTACATATTTTTGACAATTTTAAAAAAATTTCCATTAATGTCAGAATGTAACATTTTTTCCCATAAAAAGGCTCTTTTTATTTTATCGAATGCTTTCTCATAATCTATGAAAGCACAGAAGAGTCGCTTTTTTCTTTGAAGGAAAAAATTTAGGATACTATGTAAGGTAAAAACATGATCAATGGTAGAGAATCCAGACCGAAAACCTGCTTGTTCTTGACCTATCTTGCTATGACTCTCAAGAAAATATGACAATCTCACATTCAATACCGAGGTAAACAATTTCCCAAAACAACTGAGGATAGTAATGCCCCTGTAGTTTGATGGATCTTCTGGGGAGCCTTTGTTCTTATAAAGGGGTATGATTTCACCAATACACCAACTTGTAGGCATTTCACCAGACTGTAAGACAACATTAAACAATTTGACTAAGACGTCTAACATCTGATCTCCCGCCGCTTTCAAATATTCGTTTATTATCATGTCTTGACCACAGGATTTATTATTTTTTAACTTTTTTATACTTCTAGTTATTTCTTCTCTTGTAAAGGGTGCGTTAAGTAATACGTTATCATATTCATTCAAATCGTCTTCTGATCTGGCTTCAGTATTATTAGAGTTATCGTCAACATCTTCTTGCAAGTTATTGAAATGCTCAAAGAAGGCCATGCATGATGGAGATTTAGTACTGTTTTTACTGTTTGTATTTTCTTTTAGTAATTTCCAGAAAACTTTTGGATCTGTATTTTTTGTCTTTCGCAGTTTTTTAATAAAGTCATTATAAAAACCTCTAGATGCTTTTTTAACTGCTTTTTTATATTCCTTACAAGTATACCTTTTTTCATTCTTCGTCTGGACGCTTTTGAAACGCTTTGCTTTATTTTTAGCTCTTAAGAAAGTTTTTCGTTTTTCTTTACAAACACTATTAAACCATGGTTGCTGTTTTCTATATCCATTACTCTTTTTTACTTTCACACTGCACTTTTTTTTAATTACCCCGACCTTCTTTGCACTATCTGTTAATATACTGCATATTTTGTCAGTAACAGAGTCTATCTCATTCGTGGTTACATCATGCAATGAAAGCAGCATTGTGGTTAATTCTGTGTCAACAGTGTTGATTGCATGTCTGTCTAATTTATCGACAAATGCTTCTGAACAATTTTGCTTCCAAACTGGCTTCGTGTACTGACTAAGATTCAAATTTCCATTACTTGCATTACTTTCAGAGACATTAACCATTTCATCAACACTATTCCTATCAAGACTCTCGTCTCTGTGGAGCATTAACGCGACTGGACAATGAACGTCAGAGTATAATTCACAAAAATCTAGGACCATAAAATCTTGAATCAAGGGAACACAAATTATATGACAGTATGCAATAGTCAACAACACTCTTGTCACGGCATGTGCATTTACCAATACCCTTATCTGACCCACTTCTACCATTTGCAATAGCTAACCCTGCAGTTTTACAAAAATCCATCAATCTAAATCCATAATTGTTAGTATTAGTGTCCTGTGAAACTCGTTCACCAATCATATTATTCACATCATCAAGATTTTCCAATTCTTCATTATCAAAACATGGTAAATGGTGATCAACAATATGTGTTGTTTCACATAAGTTACTAGTGCGAGCATTAAAGTCACCAAGTAAGCAAATATAGTCCCCATCAATCCCAAAATTAATAAGAGCTTCTTCCAAGTCCGAGAAGGCATCCTTATTTTGATATGGTGAGCCTTCCGGTGGGATATATACTGCACAAAATAAAATATCACGGCCAATAATTTCCTTATTCAGTTTGAAGAATAGACCATTCTCACTCAATTCGGTCTCAATAAACCTGTAAAGCCTTTTTACACTGGAATTAACCTTTTCCGTAAACTTGCATTCTTCATATACAGTTATATTCTTTGATAAATATTCCTTAACTAATACTAATATCCCACCAGATTTCCTTCTATATTTCCCTCTATTTTTGTAAAAAGCAATGTAACCAGGAACATCAACAGTGTCTAAGTCATCAAGTTTACTTTCACTGATGCAAATGATGTCATATTTGGATATTAGGTCTATAAAGTCTGGAAACTTCAGCTTAGACATAACACCACAAACATTTAATGCCAAACAAGAAAGTGTGACCGAACTACCCTCACACGAAATGGTACTAGACAATAAAGAATTATTGGAATTGGTGCTATCTAAACTTTCTGCATCATTAGAGAGGGCAATGTTTACATTTGTAACAGGGGTATCACCCCCTCCCTCATCACCACTAACACTGTCCATATCATGGGTCTTCTCACCACCTCCCTCATCGTCACCACTAACATTGTCTATATCATTGTTCCTATCAACACCTCCCTCATCATCACCACTAGCACTGTCCATCTTCTTCTTATTACCACCTCCCTCGTCATCACCACTAACACTGTCCATCTTCTTCTTATCACCACCTCCCTCATCATCACCACCAACACTGTCCATGTCATTGTTCCTCACACCACCTCCCTCATCATCACCACCAATGCTGTCTATATCATTGTTCCTCTCACCCCCTCCATCATCACCACCAACACTGTCCATGTCATTGTTCCTCTCACCACCTCCCTCATCATCACCACCAACACTGTCTATATCATTGTTCCTCTCACCACCTCCCTCATCATCACCACCAACACTGTCCATGTCATTGTTCCTCTCACCACCTCCCTCATCATCACCACCAACACTGTCCATGTCATTGTTCCTCTCACCCCCTCCCTCATCATCATCACCAACACTGTCCATGTCATTGTTCCTCTCACCACCTCCCTCATCATCACCACCAACACTGTCCATGTCATTGTTCCTCTCACCACCTCCCTCATCATCACCACCAACACTGTCCATGTCATTGTTCCTCTCACCACCTCCCTCATCATCACCACCAACACTGTCCATGTCATTGTTCCTCTCACCACCTCCCTCATCATCACCACCAACACTGTCCATGTCATTGTTCCTCACACCACCTCCCTCATCATCACCACCAACACTGTCCATGTCATTGTTCCTCTCACCACCTCCCTCATCATCACCACCAACACTGTCCATGTCATTGTTCCTCTCACCCCCTCCCTCATCATCACCACCAACACCGTCCATGTCATTGTTCCTCTCACCACCTCCCTCATCATCACCACCAACACTGTCCATGTCATTGTTCCTCTCACCACCTCCCTCATCATCACCACCAACACTGTCCATGTCATTGTTCCTCACACCACCTCCCTCATCATCACCACCAACACTGTCCATGTCATTGTTCCTCACACCACCTCCCTCATCATCACCACCAATGCTGTCTATATCATTGTTCCTCTCACCCCCTCCATCATCACCACCAACACTGTCCATGACATTGTTCCTCTCACCACCTCCCTCATCATCACCACCAACACTGTCTATATCATTGTTCCTCTCACCACCTCCCTCATCATCACCACCAACACTGTCCATGACATTGTTAAGAAACACTCACTTACACCAAGTTATTAGAACTCTCCGCGACAGCGGAGTATAGTACAATTCACCTAACTAGTGACATTAAATCCATTAAATCGAGTCCCACTGCCCATCAGCCAGCAAAGGCTGTGTAGAGCCTTCAAACACGAAAAAGCATGAAGGGCAATAGGGCAAATTTTCACATCTTGATTCCACACTTACGGTCTCGGCGTGCGGCTCGCGTTAATGGAACACGAGCATCAGTAGTGTTCTGCGACTGAGAGATATATTTATCGTGTAGGCAGCGTCTGTATGGAATGTGTACAATCGCCTGGTGTATAGCGGGCTTTATCAGCATAGACATCATCTACAGTGGCTTCAATGAATCATAATTAAATCCCAGATAAGACTTCATCATCATCATCATCATCATCATCATCATCATCATCATCATCATCATCATCATCATCATCATCATCATCATCATCATCATCATTATCCATCATCATCATCATCATCATCATCATCATCATCATCATCATCATCATCATCATCATCATCATCATCATCATCATCATCATTATCCATCATCATCATCATCATCATCATCATCATCCATCATCATCATCATCATCATCATCATCATTCTTGCTCCTGACGGATGTTTAGTTTAGTTAAATTTTTTAATAGAAAATTTGCAGTGATTATTTTGTCTTGTCCCCCAATCTACATGTCTTCATTTCACGTCTTCGTTTTAACACGCGACCAAGAACTGAACCTTGCATGAAAGCCAGACTTTAGATGATGTCCCAGACCTCCAACGTTCCACTCGTAAGGATGATTGTTCCCAGCCTCAGGGCAGGACGGAAATGGAATGCCCAGACGCTGCTGTTGAGGGGATCAGGATCAGAGAGGTAGTTGGGCATGTCCAGGCAGGGAAGAGAGGATTAGGATTTCAGGAGGGTACCCTGATGTGGTCCAAGGCCAGCGACAGAGAAAAGCGTGACCTTATCGTCCGTGAGGTCCGTGATTTGGAGGAGGTCAGAAGGGTCACGACTGCTGTGCAATAGTCCCAACACGGCCAGTGGACCACCTGGGATTCGATCATGCAGCGCGCCCTCTCCTGGAATGACCCGCTCCGGCTGGCATTCATCATTCGTACGACGTGTGACTTGTTGCCAACCAACGCAAATCTGGCCAAGTGGGGAAAGGTAGAGGACGCCAGTTGTCCTCTCTGCAGGAAGACGCAAACCCTCAGCCACGTCCTTTCAGGCCGCACTGTGGCCCTCAGTCTTGGCCGCTACACATGGCGCCACAACAAAGTGCTCCACCACCTGGCAGAGGCCACAGAGACAGCCATGGAGGTAGCCGAAGAGACTAGAGCTGCAGCCAACCACCCACCCAACTACGTCAGGGAAGGGGAGAAGTCCTGGGCAATCCAAGGAGGAGGCAGGTCCCCTAGTATCCTAGATGTTGGCCAGGAAAGGGAAGATGGCCGTGGATCTGAAGGGTGACAGTCGCCAGTACCCTCAAGAGATCAAAGAAACTGGTCAGCATCCTGACATTGTTCTCCAAGAAAGTCAGGTCCATGATTTTGTTGAAACTGACTGTCCCAATGGAAAGGAGGATGGAGGAGTGGCAACAGTTGAAACTTGCAAAATATGAGCCACTCCCCAAGCACTTGGCCATCCGCGGGTTCACAGTGCTCGCAGCAGAGATTGGTGCAAGGGGTTTCGTGGGATACTCCGTGTACAGTCTGCAGGAAGCTTGGCCTCTCAAGAGTCAGTCTACAACGTACCTGAGGGCCATGCCTGAAGCAGCCGAGAGGGCTTCCTGCTGGATCTGGATGAAGAGGGCTACAGGGGAAAGGGTGCAGTGGAGGGTACCCAAGGGGCGGTCCGAGGAGTGTGACAATACGCCTAGCAGTTCATCTCCTTCCTGTCTACTAGTTTGCAAGGCAGATCACCACATATGCGTGGTCCCTTTAGACGGCTGGCGGACACCTGTGGCCCTGGCCCAGGTGTGACCACCCCCACCCACACACCCACCCACCCGAGAGTGTAGGAGAGTGGAGGGAGGAGGAGGAGAAGGGTGGGAGGAGAGTGGAAGGAGGAAGAGGAGAGTGGGAGGAGGAGGAGGAGGAAAGTGGGAGGAGGAGAGTGGGAGGAGGAGAGTGGAAGGAAGAGGAGGAGAAGAGTGGAAGGAAGAGGAGAGACAGAGAAGGAGAAGAGAGAGAGAGGAGTAGGAGGGAAGAGGAGGAGAAAGGGAAGAGGACAGGAGGAGGACATGCAGGAGGAAAAAGGGAGGAGGAGAGAAGAAGAAGAAAGGGAGGTGGAGAGAGGAAGGAGGAGGACGAAGAGGTGGAGGAGCAGGAGGAGGAGGAGGAGGAGGAGGAGAAGCAGAAGAGAAGAAGGAGGCACTGGAGGAGAAGAAGGAGGAGCAGAGAGAGAAGGAGGAGGACGAGTAGGTGGAGGAAGACGAGGAGGAGAAGGAGGACGACGAGGAGGTCGAGAAGGAAGAGTACGAGAAGGAGGAGGACAACGAGGAGGAAGAGGACGATGAAGAGGAGGACGAGGACGACGACGAGGAGGACGATGATGAGGAAGAGGAGGAGGAAAAGGAGGAGAACGAGGAGGAGGAGGAGGAGCCGGAGGAGGAGGAGAAGGAGCAGGAGGAGGAGGAGGAACAGGAGGAGGGAAGAGGAAGAAGAGTGAAACTTCGTTTCTATTCATATTATCGATGTATTAATATTGTGTGCTTTTTTATTCTCCATTGTTTGATGCAATTTTTAAAAACCACCATCGATTGATCTTTATCGCTTAAAATGTGCGGACACGTACTCTTCCACTGAATGCTTTCCAGTTCTTCTTCCTACAAAGATGGAGGGTCTCGCGTGGTTGCTCTTATTTTTATATTAACCCTGGTGAACACGTCTCCGGACATTGACCAGTGCATGAAGACAGTTTTTCGAAAACGACCACCGGATTTTGTGGAGTTCGACTTCTGTGCACAAGCATGGAGAACGCCCGCACAGACCGAACTTTTCGAAGGAGACAAGTCGCATCACAGCTATTCATAATGATAATATCCGAGAATCATTAGTTGTAGTCATAAGACTTAGGCCTATGTATCATGACGTGGTCGCTGGTCTTGTCGCCTAGAAGGCAAGAGGTAACTTACATGCTCATTTTATGAGTTATTCAATTTGTGGGACGAGAAAAAAATGTAGGCCTAATCGAAATGCGGATTTCTCTCGTGGCATGTCAAACAATGGAGTTCTACTGAAATAAGTAGACCAATCTCTCGTGGCATGTCAAACAATGGAGTTCTACTGAAATAAGTAGACCAATCTCTCGTGGCATGTCAAACAATGGAGTTCTACTGAAATAAGTAGACCAATCTCTCGTGGCATGTCAAACAATGGAGTTCTACTGAAATAAGTAGACCAATCTCTCGTGGCATGTCAAACAATGGAGTTCTACTGAAATAAGTAGACCAATCTCTCGTGGTATGTCAAACAATGGAGTTCTACTGAAATAAGTAGACCAATCTCTCGTGGCATGTCAAACAATGGAGTTCTACTGAAATAAGTAGACCAATCTCTCGTGGCATGTCAAACAATGGAGTTCTACTGAAATAAGTAGACCAATCTCTACGCTGACTTTGGAAGAAACTTGCCTCTGATTTCCCGCTCGATATTTGCGAAAACGTACAAGACATTCCAGAGCAACGTGCTACTGTTTCTTGACAATTTTGACGTTAATTTCCTTTAGATTTCCAAGTGTGTGTCATCGTCGACTTTACATTCACTGTGACCCAAATACAGGGTGACACAAAAAGTATCATCACCAAAATTCGAATAACTTTCGAACTTTTACTCAGATCTACACAAAACTTTCGTGACATTAGGTCAAGTGTATGTAGCAGATATTCCTAAAGTTTCACATCTGTACTTCAAAAACTCTCTGTGTCACTGGCGATCCAAAATGTGCTCCAAGTGTGCTCCCTGGTGCTGCAAACACACTTGGACCCTCTCGCACTCCTCCCTTGGGATCGCTCTTATGGCTGCTGTGATTGCTGCCTTCAGGTCTGGGATGGTCTGGGGGATGTTTACATACACCCTGTCCTTTAGGTATCCCCACAGATAAAAATCTGGGGGGTTCAAGTCCGGTGAACGCGGCGACCACTCTGGGTCACATCTGCGGCTGATCAGTCGGTCAGGGAAACGCTGCCGTAGCCATCCCTCGCTTCCTCATGTCTTCAGGTGTAAGCTTTTGTTTAATCTGTATTCTGTAAGGATACAAGTGGAGTTCTGAGATCAAAATTCTCCTCACGGACTCCCGGTTGATTCCAAGATCTTGACTTCGACGACGCACAGACTTGCTTGGGCTGCGGGCAACAGAGTCTCTGACTGCAGCAACGTTGGGTGGTGTCCTTGATGATTTTGGTCGTCCAGAGTGTGATTGTCTGTTAGTGTCTTTACCATTTAGGTTTAGCACAGTCCCATGGGTTCTAAACTTGTTGACCCAACTGTAGATCGTCCTGTGGAGAGGAAATTCCCGACATTCGAACCGTTGTCTGAATTGCAGCTGAGCTGCATGAATAGACTTCAGCCGAAAATATGCCTCGACTATAAATGTCTTTTGCTCAGTGATCCAAGGCATCTCGAAGTTCTACTTTGGTGCACTCACAGAGCAAGGCTTCTTCTTGATGAATTGAAAAAATTTAAAGAATTGATGGAATATTTCAAAAGTTATTAAAGTTTAGGTGATGATACTTTTTTGGTGTCACCCTGTACTATGCTGAGAGAACTGAACAGATGCTCTATAAATGTTTATGGCAGCGACGACACTAAAATAGGAAGGCGTTTGAAAAGATTAAAAGAACAGTTATGGAATCGGACATCGATAAGGGAGGTCTGAAGGTGCTAAATACGCTGGAGATGCAACACACGTTTTACGTACAATGGGTCAGGAAGCATTCGCATGCAACTGGGGGGAAATGGTAAAAGATTCCCCAGTAGCATTTCACAAAAGTTATGAGAGATTGTAGCTTTTTCCAGATCAACGCAAAAGCATCGAAAGTTATAGATCTAGTGAGTGAGGATAAAGAGTGTATTTTGGTAAAAGGTAGTAACAATGTGGTTAAACCTGAAAGCCATAACTGCAATGGAAGAAGTGGACATGGAATCGTTTATTCATCAGAAATTATGGTACAACGAATTAATCAAATATAAAGTAAGTCTGTTGTATTTCAAAACGTGGCAAAAATGGGGAATCGAAAACGTGCTTGATGTAGGCCTACTGGTTGTAGGGGAGACAAGACTGACGTCGTGGGAAGAGATCAGGAATAAAATCGGAGATAATGTCGGGACGCATTTTGAGTATATTGCACTGAAGAATGCGATACCATACATGTGGCTCAAGTGGTTGAGTACTGGAGTAACTCCAAACCACACCAACGAAACTCTATATTTCAACGTGATAAATGTTCAAAACTGTGGATCTAACAGTTTTGGAATCTTATTCGGTGAAAGGAAGAGCAGGCTGATACTGATAGTATATGTTTCTAGCGGCGCAATTTGGGATTTGAGATCGTTGATGTTTACTGTACAATGATATGAACTAGCAGCTAATGACATTGTATGAAATGTGAGACTGATGCAACAGCTGCCAATGTATCCCCACACCCACTCCCAGCGTGAGCACAACCTTAAATAGGTGTATGAATTCGGTTTCCAAAAGGATTGGTTTGGAGACTGACAACGTCTGGAATGTAGTAACTTTGCAGACGACATTGTCCTTCTTTTACACACCTACAGAGACATTCAAGAGAAGACAGAAGTCGTGTACAGGACAGCAAGCACATTGCGCCTCAAAATCTACCCATCAGATACCTCAGTCATGAAAGTGAAAACCAAGGCCAGACAGGCAGCCACAGTTAGAGGGAAGGACCTGGAGGAAGTGAAGGACTTTAAATACCGTAACCGGGAAGCTACACCTCGGCAGACATAGACACAGAAAAAGAGACATCATAAGGAATCGGACAAGAAATGCAAGCATTTAAGAGGTTGACTAGTGTGGAGATCAACATCACTTCACACTTCAACTGACGATTTACCGCTCCAACATATACTCTGTTCTGCTGAATGCATTCGTTGGGAACAAAGAATCTCCAACCACGAGACAGCGGTGTGAACAGGGACCAAGAACATCATCCAAGAAATACAGATGTGATAAGGTTCACCTATCACCGAGTGTATTGTACATCTACTGTGTTCATGTCATAAGGTGCACCTATCACCAAGTGTATTGTAAATCTGCTGTGCTCATCCTCTATTCAGTTATCCCTGCTTCTGTCTCTCCCACTCTCCTATCCTGTGTGTCAGACCTCTCTCCAACCCCCCTTCCCCATCCTTTCTGTAAGGCAAGCTGACCATCTGACCGCTCTGCGCCCCCTCCTCTGCTGTGGTCTGATTGTGGGTGCAGCTGCCCTGTCAGTCACTCCTTACATTAGCGTGACCCCTGGCTAGTGAGCCGTTCTCCCACTCTGGCATCTGAATTGTGACATTCTGACGTTTCCTCTCAAGTAAGACAACCACTTGCAACGGCATATGATTCATTCAATAGACTGTTGATATGCTGAATGAGGCAACATTTGTGAGAAGTAATTTCAATGCGAGTTAAGTTAAATAATCTCTCCTTTCTGCCAAATTGAAGCACGAACCCAGGAACCAGGGTTAGGAACTGGGAAATAATCTACACCCTGGCTCCTGTGAGGTCCGTGCATTCCTTTCTTAAGGGGGAACGGCACACAAGACAACAGACACCATTTCACCACCCGGGTCCAGAAGTTCATTTACTAAGAGCTTGTACCAACGGCCAATAATGAGTGGAAAGTAACTCGACTTCGCCCCTGCGTCTTACTTGACTCCAACCTTACCACCGACCACCACACAGAGGAGGCGCTGGACATGCCTTGGCCATGTTCTTCGCATGAAAAGAGACCGCCACCTTTACGTTGTACTGACATGGGTTCCGCACATGCGTCGGGCGGAATGGGTTTAATGTGCTCTCCCCCGCTCGCTCCCTCTTCCTCTTAATGTTCTATCCGTCTCTCCTTCTATTTCTGTCTGTCTGTCTGTCTGCCTGCCTGTCTGTCTGTCTGTCTGTCTGCCTGTCTGTCTGTCTGTCTGTCTGTCTGTCTGTCTGTCTGTCTGTCTGTCTGTCTGTCTGTCTGTCTGTCTGTCTGTCTGTCTATTTCTGTCTGTGTGTGTGTGTGTGTGTGTGTGTGTGTGTGTGTGTGTGTGTGTCTGTCTGTCTGTCTGTCTGTCCTTCTATTTCTGTCTGTCCGTTGTGGTAGGAACTGAAACTGAAACAGGCTGTTCGGATTACCTCCCTTGGACCACAAGGTCATCACGGGAGGTCAGTCGCTGCTATTATAGGCAGGAGCCGCGGGATAGCTGGGAGTTTTCGCTCACTTCGTCTTTTTCTGTGCGAGTTTACTGCGGCTCTGTAGTTACTTGCATTACTTTTTGCTATCTTTTTTTTTCTTCTCAGAAAGCCAGCTCTGCGTATCACAGAGAGTGAACTGTGCGGTTTTTGGGTTTTTAATTGTCTTGTTTCTTTTGTGGTGACGCACTGTTTTTGGCAGTTTTTTCGCCTTGCTGTCGTTATTTGGAGCATGTTCTGCTCCATTTCCACGTATGTTTTGCTTTTTCTCGACTTCCTTCACATGGTCTGTCTAGTGAGTGGATCCGTTCTACTCAGTTCATCCAATGATGACTAGCTGACCGTAATCTTTGCCTATCACTGCCCTTTTACAAGCTTAGTAGGGTTTGTAGCGACTCGTGCCTTTTTTTTGGCAGAATGGAGGTGAGGTTGTGACAGACTGCCCCACACAGTCGGGTACCGGTTACCCTCCGCGACTCGCCACATTCTGCTGCGCTTTCGACGGAAAAAAGAACTTGTTTGTTTTTCTATCTTTCGAGTATCCATGCGTAGACCTACTGTTCGGTCGTGCTCCGTTATCGAGGGACGCCTTGATGGAGCGTGGAACTTTCCGCATGAATATTTCGTGCAGTCCGTTCCTTTCTATCGTGCGATGGGAGGGGGTTTCGGACTCGTTTTGCAAAACCGCCAGTTCACGCACGCTTAACGCAGGCTTGTGTAATTGCAGTCAGTTCCATGTGCGATGGGAACGGGATAGCGTGCGTGTAATTAGTTTTTTCTTATTTTTGCAAGGGCGTTATTTCAGCTTTCTACGCTTTTTCAAACACCCCTTTTGCTGTCTTACCAGCGTTGCAATCACATTTTGGGTTATTTGCTGTTAGGCGTACTTGCTACGCCTTTCGTGTGCACGGCTATTTCTGTGCTTTTCTAGCAAATTTCCCATCCTCAATGCTGCCTATCTCTAGCTAGGAAGTCTATGGTGGTGCGGCTTTCTCCTTGGCAGGGTACAAAACTTGCGGAGAGGCGCGGTGAATTCAACCATCTTGTTGATGGGTATAGTTTCACCAGCTTCCGCCGTAAGCATACGCTGTCAAAAAATGGCCCATTCATTAGGGCGGGATGAAGAAAAGAAAAACAGGGCCTACCAACCAAGAGTCTTCGACGACGCCATCATTTCTGTCCAACGGAAATGGGCAAACGTGTTCTCCGGTGCGATCCATGTCGACGGAAGGAGAGCATAAGCTGACAGTCGCAATGGAGGAGATGAAGTTGCTCTTGGAGAAAATTGCGGTGGCAGTGACGTCTGAGGAGAGCTCCGGGAACACCCCCAATGTCACCATTGCAGGCGGTAGCCGATAATACGAGAGCCAGCTCGGTGTCACCCGGTTGCAGGGAATATTGAAGAGCATTCTGCATCCGGACACCAGAATCCAGGTTCACTATTTCTCTGGCGACAAGCAGAAAATGAAGGAATGGATAAAGCGCTTCCCAAATGTCTTCTTCAGTGTGGAGATGTCCGTGTGGGGAAGGTCACCAAGGGGCACAAAGCCGCTCTTCAGGCTATGCCCCGAAAAAGACTACTCCTGGAGTTGGACAGCCCCATCCATCAGGGACACGGGAAGTTTACCACCCCTTACCAGGTAGGTGAAGCAGGTTTGCGGGTTGCAGCAATCCTCGGCCAATTGCGGAGGGCTTCGCTGCTTCAGCAGATCCTGGAGAATGCACGCCGGTTCTTCAAGGTCCAGTAGGCCAGCGTACCACCAGAATCCCAGGCGAGCAGAGTAGGTAGATACAAGGTAAGGATAGAGGGACCCTACTCAGTTTTCTATGAGGACGGGATCTTACCTTGTCTGAAATTGGATAGTGGGATTACTTTTCATGATTACATTCTAGAATGTATAAGGTCTTTAGTTGTTGTTCAAGTTCTTGTAGGGATGTAGATGTGCGTATCTGCTTGCCTTATTCACTAGAAGGTGCGTCAATTTCATCCTTTTGGTTTTTCAATATTGAGCACACCTGAGTCTAGGAAGAGCAGACGAACTGAAGTCAGAACAGCCGGGTTGCACTCCTCCCCGTTTTTTAAGGGAATATGGGGGGTTTATTTTTGACGGGAGAGAGTGTGGTAGGAACTGAAACTAACAGGCTGTTCGGGTTACCTCCCTTGGACCACGAGGCCATCACGGGAGGTCAGTCGCTGCCATATTGCCGGAGAAGAGTGCACCAGGGGTCATATGGTAATTAGCAGTGCAGCCATGATCGTAGGTTACATAACTTCCAGTGCTATATGTTAGGGTATGTTCCGGGTCTGTGTTGAGGAGTGATGATCGCTAGATCGTGGCAAAAGGATGGCATTAAAGCACGCAAAAAGTTTATTTAGATCAAAAACTATTCAAAAATAGTTATAATAGACTATTGTAACGTATAATTTCTGCACAAGACCCGCAGAAGATGAGTAAACAAACCACACTGAATGTACCTAGCAGACGAACACGATAGAACCGTAGCCACTATGCCAGCAGACGATCGAGCTAGTGTGATATGTTTCATGTAAAGCTCGAATGAGTGGCAGCAGATAACTGTTTAGTTCTGGCTTGAATTGACAATTTTGTTTCCCTGGTCTGGCGAGGACAGAGAATTCACGACCATCGAGTCGATGAGTGCACGATCAACTTGCCCGCATTCGGTGTAATGTAACGATTAAGTAAGAATCATATGATGACAAGAAAATGGCATTACAGCACAAAACAAAAATTCATGACAACCAAAATCACCAAATACATTAATAACTGATCATTTTTACACTTACAGCTATGTGCTCAAACCTTACAAAGCAAACAAAACACACTGCGGAGAGTGTCCCGGACACGCATCAAAACTAAGTGCACGAGTGATCATTTCGCTTTGCTCTCATTTGTTTCATCTGCTCCTACATGGTAAGCTGGCTATGCCAAAAAACCAACATCTAAATCAGAGTTAGTTGATACATTTTTCTTTCTAAGGTAATGTCCGTGAGGAAGAAAACGCGTTACGTTGACTCTCTCAAGCCCGATGCCCGTCGACGTTACCTCAACAGAATTGAGGTGATCGGTCTAGAGTTTTTGTGCTCAGTGACCTTACACAGCCTAAAAAGGCTGATAGGCCGTAGAACTTTATCCATCCATCCATCCATCCATCAATCCATCCATCCATCCATCCATCCATCCATCCATCCATCCATCCATCCATCCATCCATCCATCCATCCATCCATCCATCCATCCATCCATCCATCCATCCATCCATCCATCCATCCATCCATCCATCCATCCATCCATCCATCCATCCATCCATCCATCCAAACCTGCTGACGAAGGACCAACTTGATCTGGAATTGAGGGACATTTAATTGTTGTACTCGGAACATCGGCGTACACGTTGGAAGAGTTCAAGAATTATAGGTCTTTGGAGCCTATAGGCTCCTACATACGTACCAGTTGTCCCCCGGTTTTGCTGCCGATCCGGTCAAGAATCGGAACGGTTGACTCATTTGCATACAATCCGGCCCGGTTCTTGTCCATAGGGCAGGCTCTATTCCCCGACCCGGTCTCGACCGATTCATATGCCGGGCAACGCGAGAATGACGAGAATCTCGGGACTAGTTGCCAATTTAAATGGCGGACTTGTCTCCGCTTCGCACAGAAAACGGTGTATTTGGGGGATACTAAAACCCCATCCAAAGAAAATGTAAGCCATGAACAGCATTAATTTATCAAAGCTGTATGTTGAATGCATCAATAGGGCATGAAAGCTCCTACATTGTAAAATTGGAAATGCGGGTCAATGCACCTTCACGCGAAAGCATCTGTCAGCGGGTTTTGTTGCGTGCATGTTCGAACAGAAAACGCTGATTTTTGGAAATAATAGAAACCCATCCAAAGAAAATGTAAACCATGAACAGCATTAATTTATCAAAGCTGTATGTTGAATGCATCAATAGGTCATGAAAGCTCCTATATTGTAAAATTAAAAATGCGGGTCAATGCACCTTCACGCAAAAGCATCTGTCAGCGGCTTTCGTTGCGTGCACGTTCGCATAGAAAACGCTGATTTTTGGAGATAATAGAAACCCATCCAAAGAAAATGTAAGCCATGAACAGCAATAATTTATCAAAGCTGTATGTTGAATGCATCAATAGGTTGTGAAAGCTCCTACATTGTAAAATTGGAAATGCAGGTCACAGGCATAGAGCTACACGTCGAAGCGTCGGTTGCCATAGCTCGGCAAAGGGACGTAACTCTAAATTCTGACCTTGCTTCGCGTAAAGGAAAATCGCTCGAGTGCGCAGTCTCGGTGTAATCGTTGCGTGTGGCTGTCAACCCGATTTTTGCTGCCGATCCGGTACCGGATCGGGAGCAAAATCGGCTTGAAAACCGATACGTGTATAGGCGCCTTTTCGATTCTTCATAGCAGGTTTCGTGGGAGATGTCTGCTGCTTCTCGCCGGTGTTTGTCTCGAAGGTCAGATCTATTCTGTAAATCTTTTTTCCCCATCCTCTTCGACAAGCTTCGGTCACCCTGTGCACAATCGGGCCTTGATTGGTTTTCTCTGATGGTATAAAGTAGTAGGAGCGTTTGACTCCTCTTTGTCTTTTTGTTGGTTGTTAAAACAATCTTTAACGCAGCAAGAAGTCGGCATGGTTGAATGTCCCCCTTAGCACAGCTTAGCAGACACACTCTCCACCTACCAACATGGCTGAAAGCACGTGGCTTCTACAAATAACTCCGGAAGTGATGACAACACGTCTCCGGCCATAAGGAGCCGCGGGATATCCGGGAGACGGACTACCTGATCGATACTTGCTTCAGAAACGAATGCTACATGAGTGGAACGCCATTCCAACGAACCAATGAGCACTTATTACGGTAAGTGCTCATTCATGCTCTCTGGGATGAGAGTGTGCGAACTTGCTGGCTTGTGTGGCGAGCGGATGGAATGCTGCGGAGGTCGGTTTCCTCACGTAACGACTAACGTCCCTCTCCCCTGACATGATCGAGCGAACACACGGTTGAAACCTGTGCAGCCACTACAACATTAGGCTTGTTCAGGAGGCAAAGCGCTGCACAGCGCTGCATGTGATTCACTCCTGAACAGCAATTTTGGGGCGTGATTCACTCAGCGCTGAGCAGCGCTGTGCATCACCGATCCGAGGTGATTCAGACGATTTTCAAAATGGCGTCTCCGATCCCGCACTGGCCATCGATGCGTAAAATAACTCTCAGAAACATCATTTTGGGACTGGAACGGGCTTTTTTTGCCCCAAGCGCTCTGTATGCGCGAGTAATGGCAACTAAGGATGACACAGCAATATATTTAAACGTGCATAAACGATGTCTGTGGCAAAGAAAACACTTTCTTAGCGTCTATCAACACAACATGGGGCGCAGAAGATTTACCTCTCCTTTAACAAGTGAAGCGCTGCACAAAATCTGTAGGTGTTCAGCTGCCTGGAGTTGGGCGCTTTAAAGCGATGGACAGGAGCAGCGCTTGCTAAATTTCCCGCTCATCATCACTTGCAAGTGCTGACGAGATTCCCGCTCATCACCGCTTGCAAGCGCTGACGAGACGGTCTATCGCTTTAAAGCGCTGCCACTGCGCAACTCGGGGCTGGAGAGGCAAAGACCGCTCAATTGCCAACATGAAGCGCTCATGCAGCGCTTTGTACTCCTGAACTAGCCTACTGTGTGTCTGTCTGTGTCTGTCTGTGTCTGTCTGTTTGTCTGTCTGTCTGTCTGTCTGTCTGTCTGTCTGTCTGTCTGTCTGTCTGTCTGTCTGTCTGTCTGTCTGTCTGTCTGTCTGTCTGTGTGTCTCTCTGTCTGTCTGTGTGTCTGTTTGTCTGTCTGTGTGTCTATGTGTCTGTCTGTGTGTCTGTGTGTCTGTCTGTCTGTCTGTCTGTCTGTCTGTCTGTCTGTGTGTGTGTCTGTCTGTCTGTGTGTCTGTCTGTCTGTCTGTCTGTCTGTCTGTCTGTCTGTCTGTCTGTCTGTCTGTCTGTCTGTCTGTCTGTCTGTCTGTCTGTCTGTCTGTCTGTCTGTCTGTCTGTCTGTCTGTCTCTCTCTCTCTCTCTGTCTCTCTCTCTCTCTCTCTCTCTCTCTCTCTCTCTCTCTCTCGCGACCAGACGTGTTCCCGTCGCTCCTGCTACGATTCGTCAGTGACAACGAAGAAGTCGGTTTAAAATGCCAGTAACTGGATTGCCAGCTACTTTGGAAGTTATGCTCACCGCGCTCCGGGACAAGGAATCGTTAACGTCCTGTGCCCGTATTCACAACGGCGATTTATCTTTTTAACACTCGATTTATCCCCCAGCCTCGCGTTATCTTGATCGGTTAGAAAAGGTACGCTCGTCAGAGGATCCTACTAGACAAATAAAGAAGCGTGGACAGCAACCGACATGTAACAGTTTGATGAACTTCTGTTCAGTAACCCTGCGTAGCCGGGTGTCGTGCAACCCGCCCGCGAGCACGCTAACCACCATATCGCTTGCTGAGTGGCCCGGCAAGCTAAAGTGTTCCCCCACTGGTAGAGGTGACTGGCTCCTGATCGTAGCCCTGTGTCCATTCATGCGTTGGCGCAGTGTCTGTCCTGTCTCCCCGACGTACCGCGCATCCGGGCACTTCATGCGGCACCGAATCAGGTATACCACATCACTGGAGCCGCAGGAGTAGATGCCCCTGATGTGGTGTCGAGCCTGGCTCCTGCTGATGGTGGTATCTGTGCAGAGGGATGCACAGGTGGCGCACCTAGCTTTACCACAGGGCTGTACGGAGTCAATTCCTCTCTGTCCTGGCGAACTGAACTTGCTCCGGACCAATATGCTTTTGAGGTTGGGAGGCTGCCTGAAAGCCAGCACTGGGGGCAAAGGAAGAGCCCGAGACAGCCGCTCGTCATCGTCCAAGAGGTGCTGAAGTCTCCTGAGCGCACTACAAGTGAACTTTTCACGACCTGCACGTGCGTCGCATGAGGTCTCTGGGTCTTGGCGTGAACACCTGCGCACCATCTCCTAGTTAAACCGTCCCCGCCAGCCTCTCACACACTTGGCCTGATGAAGGAGAATCTCCGAAAGCTTGCCAAGAGAGCACTTCGCACCGTATACCTGCCAGCAGGGACGGAGCCCTGCCATTGCCACAGGACAGAGCTGCCACGTCCTGGTGACTCGGCGCTCTACGTCCCGGGGCGTGAGGCTCTACCCCCCTTGGTGTAGGTTCACCTGCAAACGGCCCTTTTCAGGGCCATCTATGCTCAAGAAAGAATACATGTCGGTTGCTGTCCACGCTTCTTTATTTGTCTAGCAGTATTTCGACCGACCCCGGCACCTCATTCTGTACAGAGGATCCTAGGTTGCGCTTTGCTATATATACTGGTTTCCAGCCAAGGGAGAGCGGAACAGGCAGTTGGAATCGTCTGAGTTTACAGATAAATCGGAGTTAAAATAAATCGCCGATAAATCGCCGTTGTGAATACGGGCCCTGGAAAGCAGTCGGGGAAAGAAGTACCACCATGGTCATACTGAGCTTTGCTCCCACGGCATGCCAGCCATCTACCCTACCGCCATCGGAAAATGTATGGAGACGAAAGGCACCTGCTCAGCTGCGAAGAGACCAGAGAAGACGAAAGGCTGACCGTCGCGACCGCACCGATATCCATGGTGAACAAATTTCTGCGAATGTTTGCCTGCCGCCACCATTCTCACTACATGTACAGTGTAGACCGGATGTATAAAACACCGGATGTATGAAAGTCTGGATGTATGAAAGGGGCAGGCAGGGTCCCGGTAGAAGCTACTCTTTGTTATTACTTAGAATTTTCCGGTTGTATGAAAATCGGATGTATAAAAGTCCGGTTGTATGAAAGCAAATCTCTGGTCCCGAGCAGCACAAATGTGTTGTTGCAAGACCGGTTGTAAGAACACGAAAGTAGACCCAAGTCACCAAAGTGTGGTGAGATAATTTCCCTTCCATAGCGACTCGAATTTGCAAAATGGCGGACCCGCACAGCAAAGCAAAAGTTACAGGCAAACGTAGAGTGTTGACATTGTCTGAGCGCCTTAAAATCATAAAGGCAGTGGAGGACAGTCCACACAAATCCCGAACACAGATGGCCATTAATTTAGGTGTCCCCCTGCCAACGCTGTCGAACATCATGAAAGACAAGAACAAATATCTTGCTCAGGCAAGAAGCGGCGACATCGTGACGACGAGCAAGCGGGCACGGATCTCTCAGCTGCCGTCTGTGGACAAAGCGCTGCTGGATTGGTTTACGTCATGCAGGTGGGCTTTTCTTATTTTTTCCTTATGAATTTTTATTTGTTGATTGATTTGAAACTGTATGTTGTTACTGTCTGCGCTCAAAAAGTGGGTGTCAGTGTGTCACATTGTGTGTGTGAGTGTGCACGTACGCACGTGTCAGTGTGTGTAAGTGTGCGCGCATGCGTCCGTGCTAGTCTGTGTGTGTTTGTGTGTGTGTCTGTCTGCCTGTCTATCTTCCCGTCTCGGTGCCGGTGTCCCTGTCTGTCTGTTTGCTGGCCTGTCTGTCTGTCTTCTTGTACTTTGTGCCACAGTGCCTGATTTTCTGCTAGCCTAAAAACTTATGGATGTGGGGGCCGGGGGGAGGGGCATCAAGCTATGGGCGTTCAATATCCAGTTCTACATTCTACACTACCTGTGTGGCTGAATTCCGCTTCGCCCTTACTCCCCCCCCCCCCCCCCGCGCCGTCCCCTACCCCCCCCCCCCCCCCCCCCGTCGTCCCTCTAACCCTCGATCTTGTCGTAGCGTCCTCCTCGTCTGACGCCAGTATGCATTGTGCGTGTGTGTGTGTGTGTGTGTGTGTGTGTACGTGCGCGCATGATGTGTGTGTGTCCTTGTGTGCATGCATGTGGGTGTGTGTGAGTGTTTATGAGTGTGCGTGCATGCGCGAGGGCGTGTGAGAGCGTGAGCGTGGATTTATGCATGCGTGGGTTCCTGCTGTCGCTCGAGTACTGGCTGCTTCAATGTGATATGACATCTGTGATACTTGACACACGATTGTGATACATGTACATACTTTACACCTGTGTGCGTGCGTGTTTGTGTGAGTGTGTGTGCGTGTCAGTGTGTGTGTGCGTGAGCGCATCAGTGTGTGTATGTGTGTGTGGGGGGGAGGGGGAGGAAGTGGTGGGGGGTGCAGCAGTTGTGTGTGTGTATGTGTGCGTGTGTGTGTGTGTGTGTGTGTGTTTGTGTGTGATGGCACGATATCCTTGTTTACATCATTTACTGACCAACCACACATGAGTTTTCCGCATGGAAGTGTATTAAAGAATTTGAATTTGAATTAGCTGTCAAGAAATGAAACAATGAGTGCATAATTCCACCACTGATTTCTTTTTAAAAAAAAGTAATTCAACTTTTTTTTAATTTCCACATTCAGGTTAAGCAACGTTCCCCTTGACGGCTTGATCATCCGCTCCAAAGCCGAGGAGTTGGCTGCATCGATGGGAAACAAATGGACATGCACAAATTCCTGGCTGCAGCGTTGGAAGACTCGACATGGCCTTGTCTTCAAAAAGATGCATGGCGAGAGGGCTTCCGTCGACGAAAAGTCAACAGACGCTTGGGTCGAAGACATTTTGTGCCCAACGCTAGACAGATACAAGGCCGACGACGTCTACAACGAGGACGAGACAGGTCTGTTTTGGAAACTTCTTCCTGACAGAACATTTGCCTTCAGAGGGGAGACTTGCACTGGAGGGAAGAAATCGCGCGAGAGAGTGACAATCATGTTTTGTTGCAACATGACTGGAACAGACAAGCGTCAGCCAATCTTTATTGGCAAATACGCGAATCCGAGATGCCTCAAACACGTCAAGAAAGGTTTGCCTGTGCAATATGACAGCAACGCATCTGCTTGGATGACAAAAGAAATCTTCAAACCCTGGCTCATTCAGTTTGACAGAGACATGGAAAGGCAAAATAGGAAGATCCTACTCGTGATGGACAACTGTTCCAGTCACAAATTGCCTGATCTCCGTGCAGTCGAGGTACTGTTCCTTCCGCCAAATGCGACATCGAAACTCCAGCCCCTTGATGCGGGCATCATTCACAATTTCAAAGTGAAGTACAGAAGGTCCATGTGTTTGAACCTTCTCGCCTGCACTGAAGGTGGAGGAGGTACCTACCAGCCAACTCTTCTTGATGCCATACACATAACGACGCAGTCGTGAGAAAAGGTCACTACATACACCATTGCCCACTGCTTTCGCAACTCTGGCTTCCGTCATTCCTCAGATGACCAGACAACATCAGATTCAGAACCCTGCCTTGAGAAAGACATGTAGGAAGTGGAGCCGCTCCTTTCTCGCCTGTTTCAGGAGTGGAACGTCCCCCCATCTGATTACTTCACTGTTGATGAGGAAGTGCTCACCGAGGATCCAACAGCTGCACCGGATGTAGCAGCAGAACCGTGCACTTCCAGAATCCCAGATTCCGATGTATCTTCAGAGGAAGAAGACGAAGAAATGCCCCAGGTGTCATCAAGAGAGGCTATGGCGTCCGCAACGGTCATAAGCAACTTTTGTATGCTGACAGGAAAGACGGAACTGATCAAGTGCTTCAATGGGTTCAAAGAGATGCTCTTACGCCACATTGAGGATTCCAAACAACAGACACGTGTTTCAGACTTTTTTGAAAGAGACAGTGGCATTGGAAGAGAGGAAGAAGGAAGTTCTGTGGGAGGAGAGGGAGAAGGAAGTGGCATAGGAAGAGGAGGAGGAAGTATCATGAGAGGAGGAAGTGGCGGGAGTGGAAGGGGAGGAGGAAGTGCCCTGGGAGGAGAGGAAGGAGGAAGTGCCCTTGGAGGAGAGGAAGAAGAAAGTGCCCTGGGAGGAGAGGAAGGAGGAAATGCCCTTGGAGGAGAGGAAGAAGGAAGTGCCCTGGGAGGAGAAGAAGGAAGAAGTGGCCTGGGAGGAGAGGAAGGAAGTGGCCTGGGAGAAGAGGAAGGAGGAAGTGGCCTGGGAGGAGAGGAAGGAGGAAGTGCCCTGGGAGGAGAGGGAGGAGGAAGTGGCATGAGTGGAAGGCAAGGTGGACGGGGCATGGAAAGAGAGGAGACGAGACAGAGTGGGAAACAGAAAGGAGAAAGAGGGACTTGGGATGACTTTGGAAAGCAAACACGGGTGTCATACTTTTTTGAAAGAGACAGTGGAATAGGAGGAGAGGGAGAAGGGAGTTGCGTGAGAGGAGAGGGGACGAGAGAGAGGGGAAAGGAGAGTGGAGAAAGAGGGACTTGGGATGAGACGGGAGACACAGGGGGGAGGAGAAAGGAGAGAAAGGAGTTTGGAAGGACATGGGAAAGCGAAGAGAGAGAGAGGGACTTGGGAAGAGAGGAGAGGGAGGCGGTAAGAGAGGGCGGAGATCGGGGCAGTTGTAGCGGAAAGAAAATAAAATTGGAAGACGGGGAAGAAGGAGAAGTAAAATTTTGTAGTGCACACGAGGGGCAGCCGCTAGCCTTTCACCCCACTAATGTGGAATGGAGGGTTCGCCAGTGTGCAAGATTGGGCCTTTCGGGCCCTTTGATTTTGACCGAATGGTGTCCAACCCAAGATCTTGGGGTCCTTTCGGAGTTATACCACATTGTAGGGGATGGGAACTGCCTGTACCGTGCCATAAGCCTTGACTTATGTGGTAGCCAGGCCGAGCACATGGTTGTCCGAGAAAAAATAATCGACATCATGTGCAGGAATCACCAGGCTTTCTCTGCATACGTGGATGGAGATGTAGGTGATTATCTCGCTCACAACACCCTCCGACCCCGTTCATGGGGGTCGGATGTAGAGATATTCGCGGCTGCCACCCTCCTTTAAACCACCATTGTGGTGTACACAGCCACTTCCGAATGCTCGCGGAGATGGCTGCCACACCCACCCCTCATAAACCCCGATAAACTGGGTAGACAGATCCGAGGAGAACATTTACCTCCGAAATGTCTGTGGTCATTTTGAGCGGGTGGTGTCCACAAAGGTAGTCTAAATGAGGATGTCCTGAAAACTTCCCCACCAACTGATTTTTATCCAGATTCTTTAACTGTAAATGAGTTAGTCTGTTTAATTTTTTTGTCCATTCAGTCATTTTTTAAAACATGTTATAAATTCGTCACGAAAACCCATAACAGCCCAGAAGGCATTTTTGTTACATTTATAACCAGAGACATTGGTCATGGATGTGAATCAGTTGTTATCTTTTTATGTTCTTTTTTATGTTGTTGTATTGTATGTTGTTGTATTATGTTATGTTGTTTTTTATGATCTTGTTGTTGTTGATTTTATCCATTAAACTGATTTTATGTTTAACTCCATTAATAATCTGTTTCGTTTGTCTATTCAGTCATTTAACCTGTTATAAATTTGTCATGACTGAAGAGCCATAATAGCCCAGGAAGGCATTTTTTGTACAATAAAAACCAGAGGCATTGGTCGTGGGTGTGACTCAGTTTTTTTAAAATAGGTTGTTGTTGTTTTTATCCATTAATCTGGTTTTAAGTTTAACTCGCTTTTTTGTATCCAGTGCGCGCGCGCGCGCATGTGTGTGCTCTAAACGTGTGCGTTTTGGAGAGAGAGAGAGAGAGAGAGAGAGAGAGAGAGAGAGAGAGAGAGAGAGAGAGAGAGAGAGAGAGAAAGAAAGAGAAATCAGAAACTTTTATTTGCTACGCCAACGGTCCTTACAAATCTTTCACGACCAAAAACATCGTCAAAAGCGCAAAAGGGTTGTGGAGGGAACACACACAATACAGTTGTGCCACACACAAACACACGGACGCACGTACGCGCGCACACATATACACAGAGAGAGAGGGGGCGGAGAGTGCACGGTACATGCAAATCAGAACAGTTCCTTACACAAACAGTTGCTCTTTCTCCCGGTTGTCCTGATTGTGTGTATGTAAGTACGTGTACTTTCCACTTGTTATTCACAAACCTTTTCTTCTAACTAGGATATGTATAAAAACATTTAAACATTAAAACAAAAACAAATAAAAACAAAAATGATATGAAAAAAACCTACTTTTATCAAGTAAAAGATTCGTGGCCGGATGTATGAAAGTCGATCCTCAATATTTTCATACATCCGGTTAACCGGATTGAGTAAAGACCGGATGTATGAAAGACAAAAAGTGGGTCCCGACGACTTTCTTACATCCGGTCTCGACTGTACTTGAAAGTGAATGTTTGCCGCAACGGTTTGAGTCCGCCATTGTCGAAACCCCAGTATCCCAGGCTGCTCGAGACGCACGTGCTGAACGTAACGAGACTGTTTCACCCCAAAACGTGGCGACGGCAGAACCGTTGTGCACTACCGCAAGGGGCCTGGTAGTCCTGAGGCCAAGCAGGTCTATCGTTCAAAAGCTTCGGATAGTTGTTCATACCAAAAAAATTTGTTCTCATGGGTTAAGGGAATATTCTTTGTTGATATTTTGTACACTCTAACTTTCAAATGAATCTAAATAACGTATGATAATTAAAAGAAGTTGGAAAAAAAACTCAAGGAAAAACGTCTACCAGATTCGGAGTTGCGTCTCTTGCATACGCGTATCTAACTTAAACAAAGGCGCTCGACGAGTGCATTTTGCACTGCTGCGAAGACATTACGTCTCTAGATTTAGCGAGTTTCACAGAGATTAAGTGGAATACCACCATATGGTCAAGCAAGCAGTGGAGTACTTTAGACGAAGAACGTGTGATAGTTGAGAAACTTCTTGCTTTACAATCAAAGCCTGAAAGTGAAACGTGTTGCTTTCACCTGTAATGTAATGTTACAATCGTTTCACAAACAAACGAAGAATTGAACAGGTGCAGCGTCGCGTTGAGAAGGGTAAAGCTGCGAGAGCTGTTTCACCGAGGAAAAAAATGAGACCACAAGGACAGAACAGCCGAGAATCGACTACCAGAAGCGAGCATACCCTGCCTCCTGTCTGTATTGTGTGCAGAAAGACTAAATCTAAAAAATGCAAATTGACAGGGACTTGAGCTCCAGAAAAACTCGTACAAGTAAGTTGAACGTTATACTTTCGTTACATTTTAGTAAAAACTAGTTCATTGATTGCCTGATTGATTATTTAAGGTCTATTTACACCATAATCATGTGAGGAAAATAGTGTTGCTTGTTGCACGAAACCAAGTTAAAAGGGCAGTCTAGGGAAAATAAATAATGTCCAAAGAAAGTCAGTAGGTAGGAGGTATATGATCAAAACAAATGAACATGATCTTAGGCTCAAACAATCCCCAGAATACAGATTTAACGTAGAAAAATGAACAAAGTGGTAAATACGCATAAGTTTTAGTGCGATAATGAGTGCGCAAATATTGTATTTTTTTTTAAACCAGATTTTCGGCGATAATCTTAGAATGGCGTCTTACCAAAGTGGATGCTAGTAACGATCTTTTTGGAAACAAAATTAACCATGATCTTAACATTAGTTTAACCTGAAATTTGGCAAACAAATAGAGAAATGGATAATCTATACAGAAAACTATATTTTATTAGCAGCTGCCACCGCAACTCTCTGCAATGCACACAACTGTGTGCATGTGTTGGGTGTGTGAACAAACAGTCGGCGTTGGTGGAGGAAGACATGGACCACACAAGTGACACTGACAGTAGTGGTTCTGACACTGATATGTATTTTGAAGGAGACATTGATTCCATTGATTTAGTCTGGGAATGATTTCAACAGCATTGTGTTTGTGTGGAGATTGTGCAACCAAGAGATGTGCAGAAGGAATAGGTGGTGGTCTGTGCACATTGCTACGTATGTTGACTATCATCAAGGGAGGCAACTCGAATGATTTGAGTCAAACAAGTTTTTTATTCTTAATTAATTGCTTACTAAACCTAAAATCACTAACATACTCCAATACATGAATTATTGTAATATTTGAACATGCCTACTTACTTTAGTCGGGGAAAATAACAAGTTAAAACACAATTAAAAAAAACACATTTTACCTGTTTGCGTGAAAAACGATTTTCAAAAACAGAAAAATCTCATTATTTAGATTCTACCCAAAGTTAGAGTATCTCAAAATGACATGTACTTGGTGTCTTCTTTCAAAATATGTCAAAACTTTTTGGTATAAACTTGTAGCCGACACTTCCTTTTTCTAGGGCTGATAGAGCTGCTTGGCCTCAGGACTATGGGTAAAGAACGAGCGAAGACGAGCGAAACGAGCGAAGACGAGCGAAACGAGCGAAGACGAGCGAAGCGCGCGTGAACGAGCGAAGCCCCAAAATACGAGCAGGCATGAGGAAATTAAACATTTTTTACTTTTTCACCCTCAAATATACTCAAATATGCACCCCCCAAAAAACGAAGAAGAAAAGTCAATTTTCCCCCGTCGTCCTCATCTAGGCCCTACTAGTACTACAGTGGAGTCCGGATATATGACGGGTGTTTGTCCAGCCGTTTGACCCGACATATAAGCGGACCCGTGAAATCGGGGGGGGGGGGGGGGGGGGGGGCAGGGTCAAGGGAAGCAACTCCGTCATTACTCAATCATACAATCATGCGTGTACAATTATGTATACGTGTATCACTCTCATTTTGTGACAAAACAACAACATGAATGACAAAAGACTGAAAATAACAGGTCAATCAGAGACAAAACTAACAGGACAAAGAAAGAAAAATGATGGGAAACCAAAATTCAAGATTAACGTGAGATGGAACAGGTTAGACCGCAGGGCGTGCCTTCGGATAACAACTCTTTCCACAGGTCCGCTCGTCCAAAATATGGACTATGTTCCCATATTATATTATGATAGGACATGGTATTGGGAATTGAAAACAACAAAGTTCCCACTTCGATCAAATTTCTAAACAGTGAAAATTAACTTTTTAAAGTGTGGATTTGTATGGCAAGGTTTGCCTCCCTTTCGATGCAAAACTATACAGGAGTTACTTCCCGTGACAAATTTTGAAAATTTAGGCCAATGCGAAATTAGGTCAGATTTACTGCGACGTTTCCAACTTGGCAACGTGTGCTGTGCAATACATTTCCAAAATGAAAACAATGACTACATCAAGCCACAGTGATATGCTCAAAGAAGCTACCATAAGTATGAATGTAGTGTGCAGACAGAACAACCTTTTGGATGGTTTGAGAGATAAGGGAAACTTTCTAATGTCTCAGTGTTCAATGCATGAAAGCTTGAAAACTCCAAGACAAACCACATGGAATGAGAGGCAAGGTAAATTAAAATGAGCTCTGAATAATGACAATAGTTCTGGAATATGCATATTTTTTGGTGCATGCACATAATCTCAGTTGATCCACGCTTGTGGAAAAACTGAGAGCTAAATTTCAAGTTCATAAACAGCCAGTGTACATTGTTGCATACAAGGGTGAATTATTGCACTCTGACACAAGCTAAACATTAGAGTGTGTGGTGGTAGTGTTCCCTTGAGGTGCTGAAGTTCAAATTTTAAACTTTCCAAGGCAAATGTTTTGAAAACCACATTCTTTTTTATGTCAAAATGCATAGTTTGGGTATTATGATGCTTTGATGTGGTCTCAAAACATTATTATGATGCATGGAATATCTTGAAGTATATAGTCAGCTCTTTTGTCATGATAATTGTTTCATTGTTGTGATCATGACTGTTGTAGTCCAGTTCATGTTGGTCAAGAATAAAAGGCCGTAGAAGCTTTGCTCTTGTGGGAAATTTCATGCTGACAAGGCAAAAATAATCTAAGAAAGGCATTGAAGGTGTAAAATTGTGATCAATTGCTTGAGGATATTTTATGGAATTTGTTTAGAACAATGCTCCCTCTTAACAGGATCAAACATAATCAATGGGGCAGATTATTATTAATCTGAGAATACATTATTAAACTATTCTTAATATACATGAAGTGATGAATGGACACCTGTCATCTTGAAGATAGCTTCTTTGAGCATATCACTGTGGATCTGCTTTTTAATGTTTAGAAATTAATCCATTAAGTTGCTTGAGCTAAGGAAAGCTCTGAGCTTGAGAGCCAAGTCCTTATTTAAGTGTAACCATTCCTTAGCATTTGAAAAGTTTTTCTTGCTTGCATTTCATATTTGGGCTTCTTTCTTTATTCTGAATTGTTTCACCTGTTTAGTTGAATTTTTAATGCAATGATTACATGTATATAATATATAACATTTGACAATATAGAATTGCTACTCAATTGGTCATGCTAAAAATGTTCTGATTTGTAAGATTGTAAGAAACAAACTATAGATTTTGTGGTCTGAAAATGATACTTTTCAAAGCCAACCTGATCTTTGTTTAAGCGATGAGTATCAGTTTCAGACGCGAATCTCCAATATTAACGGAAGCACACCACTATTTCTGGCTGGAAGTTTTCCAATGGATGAAACAGATTTCCCTCTTGTCACACGCTTGTTGCTGGAGTCTACTGAGGCGTCATTGTCAGACACGGTGTTTTTTGATACCAGCCGTTTTTTTCGCTGAAGTTTCACATTGCACGTTAATCGTTGATAACACGAATGATCAAAAGTTACCAAAGCCGATAACCCCACGTTCAACCTGTTCACTGAACGCGACACTGACAGAACTCGCTTATTCCCCATCAAGTAAGCAAAATCCAAGGCTTTTGCCCACGTAATATCGGTAAAAGGCTTGATGTAGTCATTGTTTTCATTTTGGAAATGTATTGCACAGCACACGTTGCCAAGTTGGAAACGCCGCAGTAAATCTGACCTAATTTCGCATTGGCCTAAATTATCAAAATTTGTCACGGGAAGTAACTCCTGTATAGTTTTTGCATCGAAAGGGAGGCAAACCTTGCCATACAAATCCACACTTTAAAAAGTTAATTTTCACTGTTTAGAAATTTGATCGAAGTGGGAACTTTGTTGTTTTCAATTCCCAATACCATGTACTATCATAATATAATATGGGAACATAGTCCATACTTTGGACGAGCGGACTTGAACGATCTGAAGGCACGCCCTGCGGTCTAAGGTGGGCTGAGAGTGAAAGAAGCGGGTGATGTCTGGCTGCACCATTGAAGCGAGTGCTCCTTTATGAACTGCAACGCTAACATCATCAAGTTTCTAACTGCCGATAACCACGAGCCAAGGGCCGACTCAACGTCCTTGTTTTTGCCGGTTCCTTTTCGTTTTCGCTACTTGTCTGGGATGGTGGCAGCGGTGTCACGAATTTCCGCTTCATTTGCTATGATCCTCTAATCCCCATCTCTGCAACAAGTTTCTGTCTTGGTTCTCCGGACTTTATTCTGTCAAGCATTTTCAATTTATCATACAGAGAGGTTGATCCTTTTCTTTGGTGTGGCCATGTTGGCAGAGTTTGAGCAAGGAAAGACTGTCTTACACGTAGCCTGTGAACACTTCTCTCACCCTCTCGCGGCGTTGCTGCACTCACTGTGGCAGGTAGATTAGTTGTCAAAGTTGTCACTTGGTCTCAGCTGACCCGCCATATAAGCGTACTTGCCGTCATCAGACCCTGAGTTTTTAGTAATACAAAGAAGGGACGGATTCCGTCCAAGGGGGTCTTCCGACATATAAGCGGACTCCGACATATATGCAAAGTTTTCAAAAGCTCGTCTGTCTTGGTTGATTTCGGTTTCGCGTTTTCAACTGTCTGTGTTCGAGACATCTCGTCCGCGTGGCCATGGCTGATTTTCCTTGTGGCATTTTAAATAATATCAACATTAATCAGGACCATTAATTATTGTAGAACCGAACCTCGCGACCTTGATCGCTTTCGCTCGTTCTTTACCAACCTTCGCTCGTCTTCGCTCGTTCTTTACCTATCCCGTACCGCAAGTGTTGATGTTGCCGAGCCAGGAAATGGGGAACCCGTTGAACTCACTGAGCTCACTTGATCAAATGATCCGTAAAGCTTTTCACCCAATAATAGATAAATTCAGTCATGAAGAAGCTGCAGAGAAGGACAGTGCTGACAGTGTATCGTGTGATTCAGATGTGATCATCAGCTGTGTAACATCTGAACGGGACTGTTCATCACAGCTTCGAAACAATCCTGGTGCTACTCCGAAGGACTCCGGCCAAAGAGATCACCCCGCTGCATGTTTCCAGCCTTCCACCAAGCATGAAAGACCCCGCACCTCCAATGAGCAAGCAGATGGACGAAGTGCCCTATCACCCCACCTGCTGCGGTCTGCTGCTGCAGTTGCAACGCCCCAGCCTGCCGGACAGCGAGGCAAGAGTGCGAGCTGCCAACCTGCCGAGCACCGGTGTCACATGATATTTCGGAACCCGACAAATCGGAACCATTCTGATTTATCCTGGCCCTGGTGAAAGGATATTTCGGAACCATTCCGATTTATCCTGGCCCTGGTGGCAGGATTTTTCGGAACCACCAGGATATTTCGGAACCGTCTAGAAGGTCATTAGCCCACAACTCACTGTACTCCAGCGCGTGAGTTTTCCCACGTCTGTGGCAAACAAGTGTTCTGTTGCGGAAGAATGTGAAGGGAATTTGTAGACTATGGGTAGCTAAAGAATTGTGTAGAATTGCTTGTGTTTGTGCTTGCATTTTCCTTCCCTCACACACACACACACACACACACACACACACACACACACACGCACGCACGCACGCACGCACGCATGCATCCGCTCAGACACACACACTCAGACACACGCACACGCACGCACTCACACACACACCCCCGCGTGCACACACACACGTATACACACGCACGCACGCACACGCATACACACACGCGCTCACACACGCACGCACACATAGATACGCACGCGCACACACACAGACAACCTCCCCCCATACCCACCCACCGACACACACACACGCGCGCGTGCGCGCGCACACACATACACACACACACGTACAAACACACTCACACGCACATGCACAAGCACACACACACATACATACATGCACACACACACACACACACATATACACACACACACTTTGTTTTTAGTTTACAACTTTTTCTAAACAGATTGTGAAGAGTTTCTCACACTTTGCTGAGGTTGTGCAATAAATCTCTTCTCACCTACCTGTTTATGTCCTTGTTTATGAATTACAAATTCACGCACAGAAGGCCCACATGGCTTCACTAATATTCTGTCTGCATCATTCCGTGTCAAAATTCACTGAGTTACAACTCACTGTACTCCAGCGCGTGAGTTTTCCCACGCCTTTGGCAAACAAGTGTTCTGTTGCGGAAGAATATGAAGGGAATTTGTAGACTATGGGTAGCTAAAGAATTGTGTAGAATCGCTTGTGTTTGTGCTTGCATTTTCCTTCCCTCACACACACACACACACACACACACACACACACACGCACGCACGCACGCACGCACGCATGCACACGCTCAGACACACACACTCAGACACACGCACACGCACGCACTCACACACACACACCCGCGCGCACACACACACGTATACACACGCACGCACGCACACGCATACACACACGCGCGCTCACACACGCACGCACACAAGCAAGACAGCAGCTTCAATGATATGACGCAGGGGCGAAGCTTGTTTCTTTCCACTCTTTATTGGCCGTTGTTACATTAAGCTCTTAGTACATAAACTTCTGGACCCTGGTGGTAAAATGACGTGCCTATCACCCAGATGAAATGGGGGACTACATCTCACCCTGGTGTAAATGGGGTCTCTGCTCACCCATATGGAATGGGAGACTTCTCACCCTGGTGTAAATAGGGTCTCTGCTCACCCAGATGGAATGGGGGACTACATCTCACCCTGGTGTAAATGGGGTCTCTGCTCACCGAGATGGAATGGGGGACTGTCTCTCACCCTGGTGTAAATAGGGTCTCTGCTCACCCCAGGGCCGGACCAAATGAGTTGTGGGGGGGGGGGTTCCTTTTTGGTTGGGGGGGACAAATCAGCGAAGTGGCGAAGCCACGAGCGCGCGCCTGCGAAGCAGGCGCGCAAACTAGGGGAGTCCGGGGGCATGCTCCCCCGGAAATTTTGTGAAAAACGGTTAAAATCTGTGCAATCTGGTGCATTCTGGGCCTTGTTTTGAGGGGTAAGAGCAGCATTGTTTTTGGTGCTAAAACTAGTAAAAGTTTAGCCCCCTCCCCCCCTCCCTTCCCCCAAAAAGCATTTAAAGAAAATACCACTTACCTATCTTTCAGCATGGAAAGTTCTTGTGTCAGACTGCCTGTGGCTCTGGCAGGGGAGAAGTGTCAAGTCAAGGGCTGGATAAGTTCATTTGTTCAGCAAGGTTTCTGGGAGCAGCGCCATGTGAGTTCGATATCGAACAGCGAATGTTTCCACAACCGCTCCAACGTCCACAGGAAAGCTGTCTTTGTGGATCTGCATGAGGGCTAATCCATTGAAGCGCTCTGCCCCCATTGTTGACCGAAGGTAAGTTTTCAGGATCCGAAGTCGGCTCATTGAACGTTCACACTCTGCTGTAGTGATTGGCAGAGTGCACATGAGGATCAGCATCTGATGCAAGTTCGGGTAAAATTCCTTGTCGCACACTTTTAGGGCTTCTGTGAGTGAAGTGGGAATCACAGGTTTTTGCTTCGTAGTTGGGTCAACCCCTGTGTTCGCTCTGTTCCACTTATCGACCCATCTCACAAATTCTGTGTCAACATTTGCAGAATTCTTCAAGTCCTGCTCCCAAAGGGCGGCCAGGCACTTGACACCATCCGGGACAGCATGACATCCATTTGGAAACTGCTTGATGATATTGGTGGGCACAAGCAGCAGGCCATCTTTGGCAAGGTCAGAATGCTTGAATCTCTCCTCCAGTTGGTTTCTCATGTTGTCAAGGAAAGGAACAGCAACTGACGCACGGTAGTATTTCTCAGAGGTTTCAGCAGGGTGATTTTCTCGAAGCAACTGCCTCGGCGCAATCCTTGGGCGTCGAAGATCTTCTTCAACTAAGTTGCGAGACATTTGGTTGGCCTCAACAAACCATTCTGAGAACACATTGTCAATGTCTGTCCTGAGCCTATTGACAGTGTTCGTGAGATCTGCAAGTTCAGCATAGGCCTTCACAATGTCCTGTGCTCTTTTCTGCAGGCTGGTGGTCAGAGGTTCGATGTACCGGAGGCAATTTCTTGTGACGACAAAAGCCACCAGGAAATCTGCACTTGACATGGTGTGCAGAAACCCTGTAGCTTTTGCAATAGTCTCGCAGTCCCACTCTTCTGTCACTCTGCCAGCTACCATCTGACCCAAACAGTCGTACAGGACCATGTACATGTCCGAGAAAGTTTCAAACGCATGGTGCCTTTCCACCCAGCGTGTCTTGCACAGGTCCACCATCTTCTTCTTCCGCGTGTCAGGAAAGGCACGTTCAATGACCTCCTCCAGCTTTCTTTGCCGCTTTGGGGCACGGTTGAAGAAGAGAGCCAGGTATGTCATGGTATTCAGCATCTTTTTGACAGTGTCATTTTCGCAGGATTTCACGATACAAAGGCTTAAGCAATGGGCTGCACAATGGAAGTACATGGCCTTCTCATTCAAGGCCAAGATCCTGGCTTGCACGCCTTTGAACTTGCCTGCCATATTTGAGGCACCATCATACCCTTGGCCCCGATTGTCCATCATATCAAGGCCCCACCTTTGTAGGCACTGCAGAAGTTGGTCTGCAATGGCCTCTCCTTTGATTGAGTCACAGGGCAGAAACTCGACAAAGTCTTCATGGATTTCTCCATCTTCGTCAACATACCGGAGAACCACCGCCAGCTGCTCCCAGTTGCCAGGGCCTGTTGCTTCATCGGCAAGCAGGGAGAAATGTTTAGCTGTTTTCACTTTGGACAGGATCCTGTCCCTGATTTGCTCCCCTATTATGTTGATGAGATTGTTCTGAGTTCTTTTTGATACGTATGTGGCATTCTGTTTGCATGTGGCAAGATGTTTTTCTAGCACAGTATCGCCTGAATCAACTCGAAACTTCAACAGTTTGTTGAATTTGCTGCTGTTGTTTTCTGCTAGAACACCATCATCGTTGTTTTCTCTCAGAGCCAAACCGTTTCTACCACAGAAGACAACAGTTTTGACGACCGATGCCAAGATTTGCCTGTTGGTTTCTATCTGTGCAGCTGCTTTGGCGTCCAGTTGATTCTTCATGTCAGTCTGCTTTTGCGTCATAGTGGACGTGAAATTTTCCGCCTTTTCAAAAGCAGTGGCATGGTATCCCTTCGTCTCATGATCTTTCAGATGATCTGCTGCCTTGTTCCAATTCTTGTAGGCAGATGTAACCAGTTTACCAAGACCATCACCTTTGGCAAAAAGGGCGCAGCACTTGCAGAAACAACCGTCAACAGATGGTGAGTACACAAGCCAACTGTAACGATCAAGCCACTGGGTCTGGAACTTGCGGTTCTTGTTGTTCATGACTGTCACAGGAAAGCTGAAGCCAGAGGGTGGTTTGAAATGTTCCTTCATCAAGAATAATTTGTCCTCCTCACTCAGTGACTGGCCCATGTACGTCCCAATATCAGAAGAACGAGACAGAAGCGGACTGGAGCTGGGTGAGACTTCCTCTGAAAAACCAAAATAAACAAAATAAATTCACACACAAATTTCATATTGCTGTTAAATTTTATATAATTTACACTTTCAAAAGCCACATGTCATCTGATGCAATATTGCATAAAAGTTCCTGATATTTTTATATTCTAATTTCATATCTGCTAATCATGCCCAACAAATTCCCTGAAGAAGGTCTGTGAAGTGTCAAAAGCTTGTGACCGATACTATGGCATTTGTCTTTTAATTTTGTTGTGGGTTTTTTTCCAAATCTATATTATATGCATTCAATAATAAATTTGTACCTTGCTAGGGTCTAGCATTCTCTATAAGGGTTCAAACTGACATTAAAAAAAATGAATGGTGGATTTCATGCTAAACGGCCATATGCCTGAGCCACATCCATCGTCATGTCTGCCTTGGCCAGAATGTAGGCGAATATTCCGTTATGAAATAAAAAGGCTTACCAGAAAATGAGTTAGCTCTGTCTGAATCTGACACCGTATCTTGAAAATGCTGCTGGGTGTTGTCATCTTTATCCACCTTCTTTTTCTTCAAATTGACGGTACTTGAAGTTGAACAACTTGTTGACAGTAAGCTGTCTTGGTCAGGGTCTAGATATGAACAGAAAAATGGCAATTTTAAACCATGAAAAGCTCTGGAAATTAAAACAAAATCTCAATACACAAAGAATGTCAAAAGAAATGTGTAGATTCTCTGTAAGGCCAAAAAAAATTAATAGGTGTGGTTAGGGTAACATAGCCCCCAAAAATAGGGTAGGTAGGTAGGCTATAACGTTTTCTTTTTTTAAACTTTTTTTTCCTCATGGACTATGGAGGTAAGTTGTACTTCCCTTTGCATGCCGCGTCGCCTGCACGGGTTGTTTCCTGAGACTGAACGATCGATCTCTCCCTCAACCCACAACTTTGATTTAATATTTTAAAAAAATTTCAACATTTTCAATAAAAAGATGTAGGGTCGGCGCCCCAGAATAGGGTAGGTCGGGTTACCCTAACCACACCTATTTTTTTTTTGGCCTAATAAACTTGATCGTGTAACATAAATGTATCCATGTGTAATATTTATAACTCAGTCAGAGACCTTCATAATCACAAAAATATAGATTATTTGACAATTGTTGAATAACAGCATTTTAAAACGGATTCTAACTCATGCTTGCCATAACTGACTGGAAGAAGCATTGCACTATTTTGACCACAACTGCTGCAGTTAGACAATTACAATGTACACACAGACTCTTTAGTCTTTTCCATACTGAATGTTATGCCATAATTTCAATAAAAAGCCCCACACAATTAATTCAATGTCTTACCACATGATTCATCCTGACTCTCTGAACATTGTTGCTGATGCTCTGCAAGGTCCTCATCACTGTCAGCTTTCCTTTTCTCAGAAGTTGAAGTTGATCCTGGATCAGACACAGAAATTATTAAACATTTTTTGTTATCAAATAAAATAGAGTGCATTAGACAGAAGAAAACGTCACAGAGCAGTGCCTGTTAGCCACAAGTATACAGTTATCTAAACATCCAAAGCCATTCTTGTCTGGGGACGCTTCGGCGTAGAAAATAATAATACATGTAACAAAATAACTTTTGTCACGAGATGAATGTAGTGACAGTAAATGTTACTGTCTTTTGTTGACAATAATTCCTATTAATTCACGGCATTAATTACGACAACAACAAAAGTGTTGTTTTTTTTAAACTAGGGGGGGGGGGGGGTTGGAAGTCAAAATAAACAAATCTAAAAAACCAAAATTATGAAAGGAGTCCAAATAAGAATCAATAAATGAAATACTATACAGTTAGACATGTGCTAATGTTTTCAGTTGCCTTTCAAAACAGCTCCCCCCCCCCCCCCCCTCGCCCCCCCCCACCCCCCCCCAATCAAGTGGAACTGCTTTGCAAGCTGATAAAAGTTTGAAATCTTTTAATTATCATTACTTTTTCTCGCTCTACGTAAACTCTCTTTCTGTTGTAAGTCAAATTTGACTTCGACAACACCATGAACACCTTCCCCCCACTCGCCGACTCGAAACCCGAACCTAGCTTGGAAGTTGGTCCTCCATTTCCCGCCACATGCTGATTACTTCCATTGTTTTGAGATGCGCGCGACTGAAAAAGAAACTGGAATCTTACCTTCAACATCAGATGCTGACGGCTGTGGAGCAAAAAAACTGCTCAGCTTCTTTGTGCCTGCGGCATCGGCAGATTTAAGGGGTTTCTTTCTCGGCATTATACTTCAACTTGAAAGAACTTTGGAGAATTGAAACACAAATCAACCACAGCTGAGTGTGGAAATTGAATGCGGCGACTCGAGAACCGGAAGTTGTTTTGCGTAGTATGGGCAGACTAGTCGAACACGTAAGGGCTATTTTTAGTTCAGTGTTGGTTTAGCGCATTGGGATTTATTTCAGGCTGCCTGGCTGACAAGAGTACAGTGCTGTACTTGGGGGGGGGGGGGGGGGGGAGGGGGGGGGGCGGCCTGGCAGTGTGTGTTGGGGGGAGGGGGGGGGTACCTTTTTTCTCATCGGATTTCACCATGAATCAGAATATAATTTGTTAGAGACACACACAAAAAATATTATTTAAAAAACTTAAAAAAAACTCAAACCAAGGTACATGCTTTTTCTAGGGGGGGGGGGGTGTGTGTTCCGGAACCCCTGGAACCCCCCCCCCCCCCCCCCCCCTGGGTCCGGCCATGCACCCAAATGGAATGGGGGACTGTCTAAGCACGCACTGTTGCCTCTATTTATCTGGACAGACAGGAGCAGAAACAAAGCCGGGTGTCGCAGGATATTTCGGAACCGGACGAATGGGAACCATTCCGATTTATCCTGGCCCTGGTGGCAGGATTTTTGGGAACCATTCCGATTAATCCTGACTATAGTGGCAGGATATTTAGGAACCATCAGGATATTTCGGAACCGTCTAGAAGGTCATTAGCCGACATACATTTGTGACTTTACGACTTTTTCTAAACATATTTTGATGAGTTTCTCACACTTTGATGAGGTAGTGCAATAAATCTCTTCTCACCTACCTGTTTATCTCTTTGTTTATGATGCATTCACGCACAGAAGGCCCACATGGCTTCACTAATATTCTGTCTGCATCATTCCGTATCAAAATTCACTGAGTTACAACTCACTGTACTCCAGCGCGTGAGTTTTGAATTACAAATAAAAAGTGAACAAAGTGTAAACTCTGAGTTGAAACCTTCTAGAAACTCAGAAAATCATACGAAAGCATCTAGAAGGTGGTTCCGAAATATCCTGGTGGTTCCGAAATATCCTGCCGCCAGGTGCGGGATAAATGGGAATGGTTCCGAAATATCCTAGGATTTTTGGGAACCGGTTCCGATTTATCCTGGTTCCGAAATATTCTACGACACCGGCAACAGCGATGGCGATCCACACACAGGTGACGAAAATGAGACTGAGTGAGGAGTGGACACGAACTGTCTTTAATCGCGTTTAGCGATTTAACGTTCCCCGTCCGATGTAATTGCAGTGCATTGTTTTTCGATCGCGTTTCGAGTTAATCACCCTCACGCATAAAGACTTGTGACAAGTCTTGACTTTATTTTGATTCGATTTTGTGGTGATATGTTCTGTATGTAATGGGCCGGTGGCCTACACAATTAAATATTTTGTTCGTTTGTTCGTTGCTCTCTCTCTCTCTCTCGTTCTCTCTCTCTCTCTCTCTCTCTCTCTCTCTCTCTCTCTCTCTCTCTCTCTCTCTCTCGCGGCTGCCGTAAATCAAGCAAACGATTCTCGTTTTACGCCGTGATCGTAGAGCGCAGCCAGCAGCTTTAAGGCCATCTGTATGACTGTGCATGTGCAACCAAGTAGATATTAAAGTAGCCATGAAGACGAGATTTACCGTGGTCATAAACGTAACCGCTGCCTATTTTCAAAGGCATGTATACGATTTCTTATTCTTTGTACTCGAAATAATGGACTTGTTGTTTTGAAGACGAACGGTACGCATCCGTTAGTCTCGTGAGAGTATGGTTGTCCAGGAGTGTCACTCCTCCCTTGAGTAGTGCCCTGAGTGACTGACCAGTCCCATCCTGGGCCCATATGTATGAGGGAGAAGAAAGATTCCTCATGAGCAAGATTTACTACTAAAGGAAATGCTACAGAAGCTACGTCAGGCGTTACTTGCTCTGCTTGGGCGATATTTTGTGTTGTAGTTGTGACTGTAGAGGTATGTGGTAACTAGCGAAGCGGGTAATAGAGGAATCCGGGGAATCCCGCCTTTGCGCGCATGTACAAGCATCTTTGGCTGCCTTCTGCTTGTTGACAGATAACGCCTCTGATCGCATGCAAGTCCTTGTGAAACTCATCTGCAATTTCCTATATTTCGTGGCGATTTCATCATCGAACGTAACAAGCAAATTTGTTCATCCTCTTAATATTCTGTCTCATATTCTTCGTTGCTGTTGCCAATGGAACAAGAACGCTGCCATCTTTCGTGTTCATTTATTATTTAGTTCTCTCTCTAGGCTCAGCTCGCTCTTTTTCCATCAAATTTGTGAGATCCTTCCATACGTCGACACACATTTCCTTATTTACAAAAATAAATCACTTTAATCTGAACATTTTAATAACAAAAATGGAAATCAAATGTATCAGATATTAGTAGCTTTGTGCGCAATGTCGACAGATGCTTCCGTGTGAAGGTTCTTTGACCCACATTTTCAATTTTTTAACGCAGGAACTTACATGACCTATTGATGCATTCAACACACGGCATTGAGAAATAAATGCTGTTTATTGCTTAGATTTTTTGTTTTGTTTTTAGTATCCCAATATGCAGAGTTTCCTGTTCAAAGCGAAGCAAACAATGACAGCTAAACTCGCTCTAACCGTGGCTGTACTTGTGCGTCCCGGCTGAAGTAGAATTTGAGTTTCGACTCATGCATCCCTAAGTAATGATTTTACTCGAAAAGTTTACAATTACATAGTAAGATGTTACTTCCTTCTCATGCATACGGGCCATTAACTGGCAGTCATTTTCGCGTTTCATGCAGACGAAAGTGGATATGAAAAGGAAATCCCCTCTACTGCCTCGTTTCCTTCTGTTCCATCCTTCTTCCGCCCCAGGTTTCTCCTCGTCTCGTCTCTCCTGCTGCCATCTCTGACAGCAGCTCTCCAGCAGTACCGGCTGTCTGCGAGGTGTTCTGAGCTGTCGGCCTCGATGCCTGTGAGAATGAGATCGCTTTTTAATGGTCATAGATCTTCGTCAGTATCAGAGCACGATATGATTTCTCCTAAGTAAAACTTTTTCGTTGCCCTTGACTAAATTCAGCAGTGCTCGTGTGCAACATCCTGCGATATGCCGTGTGAAGCATCTTAATAAATCATGCTTTCGATTGGAAAAAGTACGGTATCTGCTAGACTTGTCGTTTAACTTAATATGCATGCACTTTCACCTGCGAACTACTCATTTTTTGTCTTTAAAAAAATACCTATACGGAAATAAGTTTTATCGTGACATTTTGCAGATGTTATATTAATAAATCTACACTGCCACCCGATGGGTCTCTCTGTCATGGGTTGGCCTCTCTCAAACGTTCAGAGGACGTGTTAAGCTCTCGAGAAGTTGACGTGATTTAGTGACTGAAAACGCATGGTCAGTCAGACATAGCTCCCAGTGAGGTATCCAGTTCAGGTGGAGAGAGTCGCACCTAGCACTTGAAGGGAGCAAGACTTGCACTTCACCGTGTCCCACGTGTCAATGAACAAAAAGAGGAGTGACCAAATAAGTCTGGCGGTACTTCGTAGTCAAGGCAAGCTTTCGGAACCAAGCTCCTTCTTCGGGCCTAGTCAGACCTAGACTACGAAGTACCGCCAGACTTCATTGGTCACACTCCTCTTGTTGTTAAAGAATTATAGTCTGACACTGGCCCTTCACCTCTTTGTTTGACCACGAGTGCAACGGTCTCGTGTCTGGCTGTGTTGAATTCCGTGCGCAATGTGGGCGCCATAGTGACAAAAGCGTTTTCTTGACGAGGGACAACTCGCGCATGAACGGACGTACGGACGGACGGACGGACGGACGGACGGACGGACGGACGGAGTTTTACGACCTATCAGCCTCTGTAGGCTATGTAAGGCCATTAAGCACGAGAATCACTAGAATACATGCGCAAGTCAAGTCACGATGTCCCTATTTATTCACCTCTTACGAATCGCGTAGGGAGACGCGGTAGGTCTATTCTGGCCCCCAACCCACAGGGGGAACGTGTGCATGGATGGCTCTGTATCCCAAAACCCCCGGGTCGATTCTTGCAGCACCATTTCATTCGTATTTTTGCACATGCAAGTAGGCCTACTTGGGCACTGAGCGGTGTGTCGACATGAAGCAACATTTGCGACGCAGTTCTCACACACGCGTGACGAGAACGCATCAAAGGATGTTATGTGTGCATGCTGATAAAGAACCGAAGCGTAAGATTTAATTAACTGCGCTGAAATGAGAATCAATTACCTGTTGAATTAAAAACAAAATCAATGAGAAGTGGTCTACGCCTTGGGAATAGTGCATAGTCAGTACCATAATCCTTGTAGCGCAATCGTTGGTGGCCAGCCGGTCGAAATATTGCGGCGAGGCAGTCATTACGTCTTGTTTTGAAAGCTACTTCACTACGCTTGTATTCGTTAGCCAAAACCGTAAGTGTCGTTCAACTAAGTAACGTTCCTAAAATGCGTCGATACACATCAATGGCCTTAAATATCAAAGAGAGAATACTTCGGCCTACAACCAAGCCTACTTATAGACACCTTCTCGCTGCCTGCGAGGTGGCTGAAAGATCGCCTGCTAGTGACAGTCCATCGACATTGCGTCAGAGCAGGTCTTACTTGCTTCGTTGTCTGCATTTCGTTCGTGTCTTTGTGCCACCAAACCTCAACCTCGGACAAGGTCGGTTGTTTTGCGTTTTCCAGTCGCCATCCTGTCTTCTTTCCGCCTACTCGCGGAACTCAGCTGGACTGAGGAACAGCCTCTGTCAGGTATGAATGTAGCATCGCGTTTAGTAGCTACATTAGCTGCGATTCCCATGACAAGTCTCTCCCTGTAGGCTGGGGATGAGAACAGACCCACCGCGTCTCCCTACGTGGTTCACCGGAGGCGAATGACTGGGGAAATCGACACTAGACGCGCTCTTATTCTAACCAGTTTGGGTGATTTTCGTGATTGGTGGCGGCCTTAAATATTATAGCCTGCAAAGATTGAGAGGATGTATAACTCCAGCCAGCCAGCCAGCCAGCCAGCCATCCATCCATCCATCCATCCATCCATCCATCCATCCATCCATCCATCCATCCATCCATCCATCCATCCATCCATCAATCCATCCATCCATCCATCCACCCATCCACCCGACAACACACACAGTGACAGACGAATGAGACACGCAGTCAGGTACCAGCACTATGCGTTGTCCCTCTGTGGGTCGGGAGTACGGTCAAGTACATCCACCGCGTCTCACTACGCGATTCGCACAAGGCGAATGACTGGGGAGGCAGTCTTGACTCTGTGAGGAATCACTCTTTTCGTAGTGAATTGATGAGAACATCTTCGCACATTTTTTATTTGCTCATCTCCCTGTGGGTCAGGGGCAAAAATGGACCCACCGCGTCTTCCGACGCGACACGTGACAGGTGAATGACCACGCAAATTGCGGCTTGGTTTCCTCTAAACAGTTTAACCAAAGATTATATATAGTCTTTGGTTTAACTAAGTGTTTTCGTGATCGGTGGTTTTTCATAACCTTCAGAGCCTGATTGACCGTAAAACTTCATTCATTCGTTTGTTCGTTCGTTCGTTTGTTCATTCATTCATGCATAATTCATTCGTTTGTTTGTTCATACATTCATTAACTTGCTGACATTTTCGTCGACACCAGTGACTTGATCTTACACAGCCTACAAGTGCTGATAGGCCGTAAAACCTCATCAATCAATCGCTGCGCGCTGAATACGACAGATCTGTGTGTTACCTCAAGGCACCAAGACACCATGTCACGGAAGACGACATTGCAGCAGGAAGATATACATGTATGTAATGGAGGTCAATCAGAGACACTTCTTTCTTAGTAGAAAAGAGCACACTTTAGGCGTAAAGCGTTCGTACATTTGCCTTGTATATGTAAGATCTGAGTAGTATCGACGATAAGGCTAAAACTCCTGTTTCACTAGCGTGGTCCTGATGAAAGGAGTTTTGTTTTACAAAGGAAAGCTATTTTAGAGCGAAATAAACAATTTAAACTCCTGGAAGTATTGCAGTAGTTGATGCATACTCGTAGTATACCGCTAAATGGTTTACAAGCAAAGTGCCGTGTACAATAATGAGGAAGCTTGGATGAATTTAAGATTTTTTTCCACTACAAACCCACCGACTCCAATGCTTACGTATGTATGTATGTATAATGTATTTATATTGCGCGCACTTCCAGCCCAAAGGCTGCTCAGTGGCGCGTGCACACTCCAAAAAAAAAATGTCACAAATTTTCCATAGTTCGAGGATGTCTCTAGTAGGGATCGACTAGGATCCCCTAGTCAGCAAGACGCGCTTGGCGGAAAAGGCACGTCTTGAGGCTTCCTCTGAAGTTCTTCTGCTTTGGCTCCAGACGCAACGCCTCTGGCAGTTGATTCCATAGGACTGGTGCAGCAGAGCGGAAAGCTCGATCCCCCGACGAAGACCTTGTCGGTGGCACCCTGAGGAGATGAAAAGCACCAGACCTCAGATTTCTAGGGGGGCAGTGTCGGGAGAGCAGCTGCTGCAGGTACAATGGGGCGGTAGGAATGGTCTGGCAGCACTCGAAGGTTTTAGTGAGGATCTTGAAGGCTATACGCTGCCTAACAGGAAGCCAGTGAAGTTTGTGGAGCAGTGGTGTCAATCGACAGTCCTTCCTGCCTCCAAGGATAAGGCGCGCTGCTCTGTTCTGGATGACCTGGAGTCGATCCAGGTGTTTTGATGGAATGCCGTACAATACAGCATTCCCGTAGTCAAGCCTATACAATACAGCATTCCCGTAGTCAACCTTCATTACGCATCTTCCCACCATCGGTCGACCATCAACAGCATTCCCCATCCCCAATTCCTCTGCCTCCGCAGACTGTGCAGTGAGGACCTTGACTTTCAAGACAAGTCAAACGGTGCGATTCTTCCTGGCCTGCCTCTATCCCCTGCTTATCCTCAGCGCTGCCCTCCACAAGGTGAGTCAATTCACATGCACCCAGGCACTTCAGTCCCCCAACCAAAGCCGTCCATGCCCCACAAGTCCTCATCCACCACCCACACAACCATTTTATCCGCCGCATTCTCTTGTTCAAGTGGCATAACCTCTCCAAGTCAGCCCCACATCGTTTCCTTTCTCCCCAGGCTCATATACCGCCGTGACTAAAAATAGCGAGGCTTACTTGTACACTCACTACTATGCTCACCTTCACCTCCTCCCCTAGAACACCTGGCACCACACCGTGCATTGTTGCCCAATGTCCCGCCTGTAGCCACCTTTCACCGTCCAACCCAGTGCGCCCACACAAAACTTCCGTCACAGTAAAACATCCATTCACATGCTGTTACGAAACGCATATTTCCCTTTTGATGTTGGTTGTGGTTATGTTATGCAGTGGGTTGGGAAGTGTCTGCCAAGCCGTAATGTAGCTTTGATATTTCTGCCAAGCCAGTGTTAATAGCGAGATCATTCTGAACACATAGATGTAGTATCTCTGACACAGGTTGGTCACGTGCCTTCGAATCCACATTCCAATGATTCTACCAATCAAAATTCAACATGATCAGAAGACCATTGAGAGTAAAAAGAGGCGATTCTATTTCACTCCAATTATTTATCCCGATAGATAAACACAAATTTGGTGTTCTAATAAAACTAATCTATGAGATTTTCAGGAAATCATTTGAGAACTACTTTTAGCGCGAACGTGTCTATAAGGTTGCAAACTGCCTTGAGCACGTGCGATTGTGTATATATACAGTCGCCGCTTATTAAAAACACATTGGGACCGAACAAAAGTGTTTTTAATAAGCGGCGTTTTTATTAACCGGCACTTCCCGCTTCACCAAGCCGTTGCGTTTCTTCCACCTGTTAAACCACCCATTTGTAGCTTTGAATTCGGAGCGACCAAGCTGGGAAGCAATCTGTTCCGCCTTCTGACACAGGATTGGGCCGTTTACAGGTGTGTTGCGCGCTTGGATAGAGTCGAACCACCGCTTTAAGCCATCTTCTGTCTCTTTATCCTTCCCGCAGCGCCGACGCTTCCTTTGGCCTTGACTGGAGCCCTCTGCGATATCAGCCCTAAGTTCATCTTCTTTTTTCAGTGTCTGGCACAGAAATGATGCCGACACACCCAAAATGTCAGCACCCTCCCTCAAACTTTTAGAATTTAGCTCTCGGTAGCGATCAAGCAAGTCCACTTTGTCTTTGGGTGTCATTTCTGTTCTTTTTCTTTTCTTTGGAGCTGAAGTTAAAGCCATTTTCTGATTCACTGCTTATCCAGCGAGACTAGACAGTGTTGAATTGACATCTGACGGTTTGCTGACAAGGGTGTAATCACTGTTCACACAAACGCTGAAGCGTCTTTAGTTGTCATCTAACGGTTTGCTGACAAGAATTCACAACCAGAGATCGACTCTGACCCTCCGAACAGCGAGAAAAAGAACAGAAAGTGTTTTTATTAAACGGCGCCTGTATATTTAATAACCGGCGCAATTTTACATATGTTATATAGTGGTAAATCCGGACCGGACCAACTGTGTGTAAAAAACGGCTGTTTTTATTAACCGCGTGTTTTATAAGCGGCGACTACTGTAGTAATACACGCGATCTTTGGACCTACTATAAACGCAGCGAAAAGGATTCCTATGGGTCCGGGCTGGTTTCGTGAATCTATGGTTATACTCTCGCAAGTAAATGCTTTCTGGCCGGAACCTGTGGTCTAACTGCCTTCACACTGTTTGACGAGCTCCACACTTCGATCATTCGTGTATCGACTGATGGAGTCAGTAAGTGATTTAACCTACATTCCGTCTGTGTTGAACGTTAATCGAATGGAAGTTTCTTCTGTAGGAATCCGTCCGATTCCGAAGTTCGATATTATCGGATAGCTCAGAAGCAGTTTTTCTAAGTTTAATCCTTCTAAGCATACATTAAATTAATGATTCCTCATCAGCAAAAGCACTCAGTGGGTTTCTGTGTGTATCGAAGATTATGCAGACGGGATTGGTTGCCTTACTCGCTCAATGAAGTATAAATATTGCTGTTGTATTCAAAGTCCTTATAATTAGTAGAGTTCACAATATTACACTCTTGTGATTCGAATTTTACCGCATACAAGTTTTACATTCATGGGAAATCGATGTTTAGAAAATGAATTGACGAAAACATATGGCTGCCAGTATCGAGTGTATCACACAAGCGGAGGAATACACTCACGATGTGATATGCCATTCAGCGTGGCCGAGACTCTGTGTTCAGAACGGTGGTATGCATGTTATGGAAGAATTAAGGCTATCACGTGACCAACCTGTTGCTGAGACTATATTCACTAGTCTCAGCCACGCTGAATGTAGCGAGATTTGTGTGGCGTGTGGAAACCTGGAAGGAAAACCGAATGGTGAACCTTGTTTTCCTTCTTATAAAGAAATGGACTTAGTAGAACGTTTGGGATGAGATTGAGCACATCTCGGTTTGTATTCAGCCATTGACCAATCCCCAGTGGACTTTTTAGAAGACGGACTAATGAGACAGCTCAATTAACTGATCAATGGAAAGATGACTGGTTGTGTGGACCGTTGATTGGTCGTTTGGAGTAAAAACCTGACTCAAGACACTCTCCATTGATGTGATTGGTCGAGGACAGCTAGTGGATTTTCGCTGTCGTATAAAAACCCGTGTTGTGGAATTATAGGGTGTGCCTGGTCCAGCGTTTTCACAGGGACAGACTATGTAAGTACGGCGCCCTGTCTGAGAGTTCACCCGCTGAGCGAACTGTGAAAACCATTGAAGTTTCCTCCACTGAAAATAATGCCCAGTCGTCCACTTCAAGTGACTATGCGTAGTCAGGGTGCTGAGTGGAGTTTCGCCCTTGCTCCAGCCCAGAGAGAGAGAGAACGCTTAAGGTATCTCAAGTTTTTTCTTTGAAAAGTTCCCTTCCCTACGTGAACTGCGCCACTTTCTCCTTGTATTGAGGAAATGACTTCGGAGGTTCTCCGACGCATGAGGAGATGCCTGCGGGAAAGTTACGACTGACTCCATCGCCGCGTCGACTTGTTCCATATTGCCTCGACCGCCCGGCTGTCTGTCACGTCCGACGAAGCATTGTCGTCTGCTCCATGTCCTCTCGCCCATCCACGTACGCCCCCTGAGCCTCTACCTCTTCACAAGCTCAAGTTCAAGTCAGGACATCGGTCTCCTCTACCTGAAACGAGAATAACGTCTGCCTCCTCTCCCTGCGAGGCATTTTCCCTTTTCGTCGTGCGTTGTGAATGTGAATTCATAGGCGGATAACCCCCCCCATTCCCTCACTCCAGTGTTGTGCTTCATACCTGTGCGGGCGAGAGCGTGCTCGCTGCTGATTGGCTGAACACGACAAGTCTCAGTTAAGTATGGTTTTTTTCTGGCTTGGCAGGCCACTTTAGTTTAAGTATCATTTATTTTGGGGAAAGGTTTATTTTAATTAGCAATGCGTTTCAGTTTCGTTTTGATTCATTGAATATTGTGTCGAAAATTTCACTCATAACCTTTTGACTTATCCATGATTAAAGATCTTTTGACGTTTGATTTTGGTATTCCCATACCTCATTTGTGGACGTATCTCATCATTGTCTAAATGAGGAATGGAAGGTGGCAAGTAGGTAATACAAGTTATCCCTAGACAGTAAACGAACCAAAGAAAAGATTAGACATCTTATACCTGCTAGTGACACATGCACAAACCGAAACATCATCTATGCCATCTCCTGCTCTGCTTGCACCGTTGTTCTGCACCTTGGAGAGACAGAACGCATTCTCAACACCTGATTCGAAGAATACATTGCCGACATGCGCCACAACAGAATTACACCAGTTGCATCACACTTCAACAGCCCCTTACACTCACTTGCAAACTTCCATGTACGCATCCTGTGGCAGGCAAATGGAGACTCAGTAGAACAAAGACAAATAGAACACTACTTCATCTCTTCGCTAGACACCAAAGACCCTTACGGACTCAACCTGAAGAGCTAGTTTCCCAACACCCTTTTCTAACACCTCTCCTCCCCCTCCTCCTCCTCGTCCACCCCACCCCCCACCCCCGGTCACCTCCACTCTTCCGTTCCTCCACGGTTACGTTATTTTCACATCCCCGTCCTTTCGTTATTGCCTTGATTTTCTGCTCATCAAAGTGAAATCGGCTCACTTCTCCACCCCCACCCCCACCCCCCCTACGCTGGTCACACAGTTAAGTCTATTGGCCATTTTGTTTGTGGTGTGTGTCCTGATGAAGGGTGCAACACCCGAAACGTTGAAGTCCTGTTTTGTGTTGTTCTTCTGAGCCCGGAGCAGTGCCTTGGTTCCGTGCTGTGTGTCAACATCCCGGGCAGCAGCCATTCGGTTTTTTTGTGGGTGGGGAGATCACGTTTGTAAACTTATCAGGCTGTTTTCTGAGTGCACTGAACTGCACTGCAATGTAATCACAATGCAATATATCACAACACAACGAATACAATAAGTACAGGAGCAGACCCTGAAAGCCCGGCATATAGGAGCTCCTGATAAGGAAGGCATCGAGCAAATCCGGCTGCATGTTACACTGCAGTAAATACAACACAACACGATGCAATCCAATGTAACACAACACAACCCATGCATCTACACAGCGGAATTGATTTGCCGCTGGTGTTTTCTTACACTTTTGTACGCATCCAACTGTTTTTACTCCTGAAACACTACCATCACAGCCCGCCATCTCTCGCCCCCCTCTTAAAATGAGAGCACTGTAGTTTGATGCGGGGGAAAAGCGCATTTGCATAATTGATGGAGATGAAAATGACTGGCTGAACTCTCTACAATTACCATGCACATCAAAACGAGGATTGCGAACGCAAACTTGTTCTCTGCATTAAAAAGAGAGACAACCTGTCGCAAATACATTGTATTTCATTTGTCGAAAAAGGCTGCTGGAAAACAGTCGAAAGCTCCAACTAAGTGATTTAACCACCAACTGAGTGATTTTGACACAGTACTGATTCACAGTGGTTTATTTGCCTTCATCTCGGACCGTTTGCTTGTTTGCTTACTGCCTCTGTAGGGCAGCAATAAAGGTTCGCCACTTCTGTCTGATCTGGGTCAGATTCTGAATAGCATTACAAGTGTGCTTCAAGGCCTTGAGTTCTCACTCCGCCAATCGCCCCCAGGTTCTTCTGGGGTCTTCTTCTTTTTCGTTCCACTTCTGGTGTCCAGTGGAGGGCAGTCCGGTTGATGCAGTCTTGCTCTCTGCTGATGACGCGCACGATCCAGCTCCTTCGCCTTCGCCATACTTTCTTGATTGCACTGGGCGAGTGGTTGCTGGCTAGAGATGGTGTTGAACCAGAAGATTCGCGGGATTCTCTGGAGGTTCCTTGTGTGGAGAGTTGACGGTATGGTAAGGTCGATATCCATATCCTCCAGTATTCAGAGCCATGCAGTAGATCCCTGGACTACAAAACCCTCAAAGGTTTGGATGATGGGAAGAAATTTAGAATGGATTGTGGACAGGGGATCATTCAAATGTTTTCTGCTTGGGATCCCTTCCACTAAGGGGCCGCACTAGTGGACTCGTCCGAGAAAAGAAGTGCGGACCCCGTTCTGCTAGCGGGCCACGGCATCTGATTAGCTGCGTTTTTACGTAGGCGTTCATGCACGAAACAGAGCCGAATCGCCTTGACGACTGCTGCAAATATGATATTCATCGTAACCCAATTCAGCTGAAAGCACATTGTGTGCACCACTTTGTCAATCATTCATTTTTATTGTCATTATGTGGGCGGAATAGCCATCCAAGATTGCGTATGCGAGCTAGCGAGCACGTAATAATTTGGTTGTCATTCTGTAAGGGAGTCACTGCGAATTAAACGATCAACATTGCACCCCTTTCCTTGGACGAGTCCATTAGTGTGACCCATTAGTGGAAGGGATTCCCAAACGACCACAACTTCCACAAATTTCGTCCTGTTTTCTTTAGCCTTATAACCTTTTTCAGAAAAGACCGTTGATTAAAAGAATATACCCAACTTAAAATGTCCAAATTATGACGCAAGTTAGATTCAAAAGTAGAATGTCACGTGTATCAGCAACATCAGCGAAATGTGTACCCATCAGTAGATGCAAACCATACGCACACGAGCGTATGGAGTAATCTCTTTTTACTGGAACCTTGAAGCCGTGCATTCCTTTAGTCCTTTGTCTTCTCAACCTACTCCAAACGTGGTGGGGCGTAGAACGGATTCACAGCATCTCCCTGCATGATTCGTAGAGGGCAAATAACTAGGGAATCGAGATTAGACTTGTCTCGCTCTAACCAGCCACGCGTTGCATAAGGCGAGCGGCCTGGGGCGCTCTGGCACATTTTGCATTAGAGGTGAAGGAAAATAGGTCGGCTCGACTTGCACTACATGCTGCAACTCTAGTGAAGTGTAGTCTATGGCCTTACATCGCCTACAAAGACTGATAGGCCGTAAAATTTAATTCATCATTCACGTTCACCACCAGCAGCAGCAGCAGCATCAAGCATCCTCCATCCTTCATCCTTCATCATCTCTTCAGCAGTTGTAGTCGTTGTCTCCAAAGCAAACAAGAGAATGACGTAGCGCAATCTTGTTGTGAAGACTCGGCTTTGTGCCCCCAAACACGTTTCAGTTGACCATCGAGTTCGATAATGTCTTTTTTTAGGCACCGGTAGTCCACTCTTATGAGACCAGGCATGGCTGGTAAACCCAGGTTTGGAAGCACACACTTGGTGGCGGTGAATGTGCAGTGGAATGAAATGGTAAAGTATAGGTGTGGTTTTATATAGCGACCTATCACTCATTTCCAACAGCTTTAGGAACAGGTGTTGAAATAGTCATGATGTTTTTGGCTGCTATATACGTGCGCCGATGCAAGAGATAGAGGCCGGCGCACATACATATACATGTACATGTACAGGGGCGTGAACCCTGAACTCAAACATCACTCAGAGGGGACACTGCTACGTTAACAATAATATTGTCTGGCATTTCTCGAAGAAATCGAAGTGTTTCCTGAAACGTGTTGAGTACTGTGGCTAGCCTTTGGACGAAAATCGCCAATCGTCGATGCAACAGTGTTGTGCGTCAAGATGGAGATGAGGTGTATCAGAACAAGGAATCAGATTATGACCCAGTTACAAAAATCATCATCAGATTCAAATCGAGAAGGCTCCAAAGATGATGTCAACCTTGAAACTAATTTAAGTTTGTTTGTTTTCTATTCTATTTCTATCACAACAGAGTTGTTGAAGAGAGGAACAGAGGCGAAGTCAACCTCGCTCTGTCGCTCTGTCTCTCTCTCTCTCTCTCTCTCTCTCTCTCTCCTATCTCTGTCTCTCTGTCTTGTCTCTCTGTTTCTCTCTCTGTCTTGTCGCGCTGTTTCTCTGTCTGTGTCTCTCTCCTTCTCTATCTCTCTTTTTCTCTCTTTCTGTTTCTCTTTCTGTCTCTCTTTCTCTCTTTCTCTCTCTCTCTCTCTCTCTCTCTTTCTCTCTGTTCCTCTCTGTCTCTCTCTCTCTCTCTCTCCTTCTCTGTCTCTGCCTCTCTCAGCCTCTCTCTGCCTGCCTGCCTGCCTCTCTCTCTCTCTATCTCTCTCTCACTATCACTCTCTCTCTCTCTATCTCTCTCTCACTATCACTCTCTCTCTCTCTTTCTCTCTGTCCATGCCTGCTAAGACTGATGATGGATGGCCTTGACGATCGACATCTTCACGTTCACTGCTACAGTACAGCTGATATAAAGTTTGCTTGGGAGAGATCCTGTACTAAAAGAGTAATTCCAGTATTTGTCAAATGTAGGATACTGAAATCGTTTCTCGGAAACGAACTGCCTTGCAGTCTTGTGCAATAATGCAAATATTTTTGTTTGCAGTCCATGACATTCGAGAAAATATGCGGAAAATAAGTTTGCCGCAGTGAAACCCTACTTCTTGAAAATGCAGTTAGTAAGTATAATCACAGCAACAGACAACAATGTCTCCCACGATTAGATTTTCAAGATACCTCCTTGTGTCACACAAGTACTGTTTAGGGATGGCTGTGTCAGATCTACTGGTCTAGGTCTCGAAAGCGCAAAGACCACAGCATTTCAGCTGATGAGGGAGGTATTGGTGCACCACAGGCTGCATATGATTCTCAAGAGGCAGATCGAGCAGCAGCAGGAGCAGGAGGGTAACAAGGGTAATGATGATGATTCTGATGATGACGGCGACAATATAATGATTTTTACCTTTATTGTACTAAAATAATGACATACTGTGATGGTCCCCCATCTGTGAGTTCAGCCAAGCAAACCAAGGGAATGAATAGAGAGGGCAGCGATTGTTATCCAGGCCCCATCTGTGAACCCAAGCCACTTTGAAGTTAGAGTCAGGATTGTTATCTAGGCCACATCTGTGAACCCAAGCCACTTTGAAGTTAGAGTCAGGATTGTTATCTAGGCCACATCCGGTGAAGCCAGACAGGGTGTCGCCCGGTTTGGCAATCTAACTTTCCATTGGGACGGTTATCTAGAGATCCCCGTGCAGCCAAGCATGGCGTGTCGGACATTAAGGAGACATTAAGGTCAGCGTCCTGTCAGAGACGCTAGCCCATCAGTCCCCAGGAAAGTAAATTATGGGGAAGTCAGCGCGAATGAAGGCAGTGACTGTTATGTGTGCAAGTCAGGCCTCATCCAACCATTGATAAATGATCATACCCCTAGACTCAGAGGACGACTTGTAACAATACACCTCACTGAAAAGCCTATAATCGACTCACCATTGGAAGATGATGGATATTGTGTGCAAAAATATCAAAACACATACCGATAATGACAGATTTCAGAAAACAGATTTATTCACTCCCTCACCCTATGTCCCCCTGTGGGTTCGGGGTAAGAATTGACCCACCGCGTCTCCCTACGTGATTTGTAAGAGGCGAATAACTAGGGACACTGTTATTTGATTTGCGTTTAATCTAAACTGTTCTAGTGAGTATCGTGCTTAATGGCCTTACATAGCCTTCAAAGGCTGATAAGCCTTAAAACACCATACATCCATCCCTCACTCTATGCTCTGAGCTCCTAATGGAGCATAAGACCCCAACAAAGCTGTTCCACCCAGGCCTGTCTTGGGCGAGCCACCGTAGTTCGTGCCAGGTCTTCCCCTCCTCGAGCATTTCCTGCTTCACTGTGCGCAGCCATAAGCCGAAAGGTCTAACTCTCCTGCACTTCCCAGGTGGACCTCATGTTGGGGCAACGTAAGGGTGGCGGTCTCTTTTCTTGCGAAGAACATGATCAAGCCATGTCCAGTGCCTCCTCTTTTTTCTGGGATGATGTTCTTGGCTCCTGTTCTCACCGAAATATTTTGGTTAAAGATTCTTTGTTCACAACAAATGCGCGGTACTATTTGTAGACATCTGCCTCCAAAGCCACCGTGTCTGCTCTCGAATCTCTTGTTTATTCTCCATGTCTCCGCAGCATAAAGCAGAACACAGAGTGTATGTTGGAGCGGTAAATCGTCAGCTTTGTTGAAGTGTGAAGTAATGTTGCTCTCCACACTAGTCAACCTCTTAAATGCTTGTAATTCTTGTCCGATTCCTTATGTCTCTTTTTCTGTGTCTATGTCTGCTGAGATGTAGCTTCCCGGTTACGGTATTTAAAGTCCTTGACTTCCTCCAGGTCCTTCCCTCTAACTGTGACTGCCTGTCTTGCCTTGGTTTTCACTTTCATGACTGAGGTCTCTGATGGGTAGATTTTGAGGCGCAATGTGCTTGCTGTCATTCCAAGGCTTCTGTCTTCTCTTGCATGTCTCTGTAGGCATGTGAAAGAAGGACAATGTCGTCTGCAAAATTAATATCTTTTAATGTGTTCTGTCAGTCCCCAAACCAGTCCTCTTAGTAACGCTGAAATGGTCGTTGTCAACCACATTTGGGGACAGAGTAGGCCGGCACTGTATTCAAATAGTTCAACAAATCTTGTCCCATTCGAACGTCAACCGCCATTTTGATAGGTAAACTGCCTGTTGTTGGCAGTCTCGTTCTCGTTCAAATGCCGAGATTTCAAAGACCGAGTACTCTGTCCCCGGGGACAGAGTACTCCGAGTACTCTGTCCCCGGGGACAGAGTACTCCGAGTACTCTGTCCCCAAATGTGGTTGACAACGACCATTTCAGCCTTAGTAACCGATTTCATTCACCTAAAAGTTCTGCTCACAGTAGGAGTGGGTGTGGATACATTGGCAGCTGTTGCGTCTGTCTCACATTTCACACAATGTCATTTATCTGCTAGTCAACATCATAGTGCAGCTAACATCAACGGTCCGTCCTTGGACAGTTTCGAGCACGTATGGTTCCGCATGAGAGGTCCTGCACATCTGTGGTCAAAATGTGATGACCATCTGTTCAGTGGTTCGCAGTTTATTTGATGTAGGAAAGTGTATATTTTCCAACAAGAGCGGCGCCCTGTGCACTCTCTCGTTCATGGGACTGTGGGTTTGTTGCTTGCTTAAATCAGCACTGTCACGTACTGCACGTGACAGTAACTTTGACAAGTGCGTTTTCTTTTAGTCAGCGTTTTTTGGGGTCCGTGTTTCCACGCAGAGACGTTGAAAATCGTGCTGTACATGAATTGAATTCATTGTTATTTCTATAAAAGATGACATGCATCCAAGGTACACTTACTTAAATGATTTATGAAACCCTATAGAGGGTTCCAGTCGTGAGCTGGTTGTGATGGCGGATGGGGTAAGGTTGTGGATTTATTTCACATGTAGAAGATTGTGTAGCAGGAGAGGAGTGTTAGAGCTTGGGCTCTGTGTGACGGACGTTGGTAATGTGGGAGCTTGGGCGCTGTCAGGTGAAGAGGCTTTTGAGAGCTTCGGGGGCGTTGTGCGAACATCGTGCATGTAAATAAATTGTTATTCACTCAGTATTGATTTTGTAGTTTTGTTAAAACGGCAACCCCGACCTTTGGAGGGGGTCATGACAACGTGGCGAACCTGCCTTTTTCGTTCCAGACGCATTGTGCTTTTTATAATTGAGTACATTAATTTTATTATTTCCTGAGTTTTGTGACAGTACCTTGACTATTTGGCGTAGGTCGACTGTTTGACTGCATTGCTTCTATCTTCATATTGTGCACTTGTTCTGCTACCTTAATTCGCAGAAATGGTGTTGTGACCATGTTTTAGGGTTCATGTATGTATGTATGTATGTATTTTGGCTCTTATATAGCGCCAATCTCACACCCAAAGGCATGCTCAAGGCGCTCAACACGTTCACCCTTTGAATAAAAGAGTTTTTAGCTGTGACTGACAAAATCTTGGCTGAAGCCCTCCGGAAATCCGGAAGTGGTCAAAGTGAGGCGGACGCTCATGCTGTTGTAACCTTTGTAGTGAGGAATGGATTCTTGTATCGACAGGTAGTTACAAAGCCTGCACAGACCGTGCTTTGCCAACTAGCGGTTCCTGGCAAACTGTGTGAGACGGTCCTCGTGGCGGCTCATGACAGTACCTTTGGGGCTCACATTGGTATCGGGAGCACGCTCTAAAGGATTAAGCCTTTTTAACTCTGGCCCGCGTACCCGGAGACATGTTACTGAATATTGTCAGTCGTGCGATGTTTGCCAACGTACTTGTCCCAAGGGTAGAGTCAGGCCTACTCCACTGCAACAGATGCCAGTCATTGATACTCCTTTTCAAAGAGTAGCCATCGACTTGATTTGGCCCGTTGTTCCCATTTCGGGAACATGGCAACCAGGTATCCTGAAGCGATCCTGCTACGCTCTATTGACATGGCGGCGGTAGCGAAGGCACTGGTCGATATTTTTACTCGGACTGGCGTACCTGACGAAATACTGTCTGATCTGACTACTCAACTGGTTCCGACATGATGAAGGAGGTTTCACGACTGCTGTCGATCAGACAGTTGCATAGTACGCCTTATCACGCTCAAACCAATGGCACTACAGGAATACCATTTCCAGATCCTTCCCTTTGATGGTGTGGTCAACTATGAAGCTGCTGTTCTTACTCGTCTCGTGTAAAATTGAATTGAATTGAATTTGTGTATCTTTAATGTTTAAATGGGAGGAAGTTGTAACGTACTGTACGTGACAGTAACTTCGACAAGTGCGTTTTCTTTTTGTCAGCGTATCTTGGGGTCCGGGTTTCCACGCCCTATAGAGGGTTCCAGTCGTGAGCTGGGCTCTGGTGGCGGATGGGGTAAGGTTGTGGATTTATTTCACATGTAGTAGATTGTGTAGCAGGAAAGGAGCGTTAGAGCTTGGGCTCTGTGTGACGGACGTTGGTAATGTGGGAGCTTGGGCGCTGTCAGGTGAAGAGGCTTTTGAGAGCTTCGGGGGCGTTGTGCGGACACCATGCATGTAAAGAAATTGTTATTCACTCAGTATTGATTTTGTAGTTTTCTTAAAACGGCAACCCCGATCTTTGGAGGGGGTCATGGCAAGCACCGACATGTTTTCGTGGATATAACGACTTCTTGTGGATTGTGGGTAAGAACAGACCCACCAAGTCTATTTATGTCATTCGTAAAGGACGCATAACTTGGGAAATAGAGATTTGAATTTCTCTTTAGCCAGCTCTTGTTATTTTGAAGTCAGTGACCTTACACCGACTCCAAAGGCTGACCTGCCTCATATTCTCATTCATCATCATTCATCATGACATAGATCAAGTTTCGAGTCGACCTCGCCGCAGGCTGCTCTAAGTTACCATGGATTCAGAGGCTTCTCCCCCCCCCTCTTTTTATGTAGTGTTTGATCAACGACTCAAGAAAGCAGTTGTGAGGATTTGCATAGTGTAATTTTTTTCAACTTGTAAGAGCTTGTTAAAACACAAGCCACCCCAAAATTCATTGAAATATACTTTCTGGTTGTGATGCAACATTTTCCCTCAACTTCTACGAGCCATTTACTCCGGTCGCGGAATGAAATTTTTGTGTGTAGGTGGCAAGACGGGCAAGTTTGTACATGAACTCGGGCGAAAATTTCCTGGATTCAGTATTCTTTTTTTCACTCTCAGTAACCATGGTAAAAAGACTTTTGGGGGTAAAAACTATGCTTTAACGGTGATATCGTGGTTTTTCTTTTATCCTCATCTACTACAATGTTTGACTTTGCGCCGAGCCTCCGTTGAGTGAAGATGTGGCTAGAGTAGCTCCGCATAGTACAGTGTGATTCGGTGGATATCTGTGCCAGTTGTACTGCTGTTTCGTCGCTTGTTTGGTGTACGGCCTGCAGGTGATTGACAGCTTGTGAGTCTCCCTAACTTTATTTGAGTTTGACTTTATTTGAAAACATTTCGGATTTTCTTACTGTTTCCTTTGTGAGTGCTGTTCACTTCGAGTGACCACCCCGATATGGGGGTTGACATTGACTGTTACCGTCGGCGCATTGGTGCGTTCGACGCTTATAAACGACCGCGCCGTGTCGTGCAGCGCTACGTGCCGTACAACCCCGAGTCAACGTGGGACATTTTCACTGACTTTTCTGCTCGTGTGATGATTTGCACTGTTTTTGTGTGTGCTCTGCGGTGATACGGTTTAGTAGGTCAGTTGGTCCTCACGTCGTGTGTAAAGAGTCTCGCGATCGGAATGATGGGGGGTGATCTTGTGGTGATGCCGCGTTTTGAGGGAGCAGGAACTTCTGTGTGCTACATTGTGGATTTGAGGGATGTCTTGCTG
>JAWQFJ010000635.1:145000-148393 GCA_034096865.1 Theodoxus fluviatilis
AGAGAGAGAGAGACAGAGAGAGGCACAGAGAGAGACAGAGAGAGAGAGAGAGGAGAGAGAGAGAGAGGCACAGAGAGAGAGAGACAGAGAGTGACCGCCCGACCGACCGACCGATCGACCAACCGCCCGCCTTTCCGCCAGCTCATTCTATACATACATACATACATACATACATACATACATGCATGCATGCATGCATGCACACACATACATACATACATACATACATACATACATACATACATACATACATACATACATACATACATACATACATACATACATACATACATACATACATACATACATACATACATACATACATACATACATACATACATACATACATACATACATACATACATACATACATACATACATACATACATACATACATACATACATACATAAATACATATCAAATCACTTTATTGCAGAAAACTTGTACAAATTATTGACAAACCTGCACATACATAAGCCATACAAGAGAGTTCTGGGTTCCTTCTTAGCTCTGTCACAGAACTACAATGCCACCACGCACAACGATAGATAGGCTCAGGGCTATGCACTATTCTGTTGCCCTTGTTCTCCCCCAGTTCTATCCAACAAAAAGCTTCTTCTTACCCAGGCACGTCTTGAACCTATCATGACTGACAAGCTGAGATATTTCTCCAGGTTTTTAGCCTGGTGACTGGACAAACCCAGCATCACATGACCTTTTGTGAATCGCCTGTGCATAGTGCCCAGAGATCCAATAACCAGCACCACAACTCGTGTAAAAACCAGCTTCATTGAGTGTGAGACACAAAGGCATGTATTTCTGGAATTTATGCTGATAGCATTTATCCACAAACGTATCAAAGGGGTTGGCAATCTCAATTATGAAGGCTATGGAGTTGAGATGATCTAGCATGCACAGATCAAGTTTGCATGGACCTCTCACTTCCAAGCCCTCCATAGCGACTTGCTAGTTATCATAGACCTGACAAAACTCTGTCCACACAGTCTTCTCCAGCTCCTGCCTCACAAGATGTACACACCTATCGTGCCTTTCAATATGCAAACCCCTCAGTTTGTGACATCCGTTCAGAGCGTGAGAGTTTGTATCCGAGCGGAAACCACACAGTGAACATGATCTGGGGTAAGAGTTTGGATAGTATGTGTTGTTCACTGCGTTTGTTTCTAAAAGCTGTAGCCTCCCCTTGGCGATGAATTTGGTGAGCTGATCGCTGATGTTGCTGTTGGTCAGGTTGGAGTAGGAGCGCGTTATATCAGCTGCAGGAAATGCTTCACGTAGCAGACACCCCTGCTGTTGTAGATTGCGCCAGTAATCGAGATCTCGCTCAATCTCTTTCTTCTTCAGCGCGGTATAGAGAGCTGATGGGTCTGTGAAGCGCAGGAAAATGCAATCATCATCATCTGCCCGGATCACTGCAGCAAATGTGTCTCTTTCTGTTTCAAATTCAAAACAGATCCCCAAACGCAGGCAGAGCTCATGAAGTTCGATGAAGCTGGATCGAGGCCAGTTGACTTTACTCTTCTTTTCGAGCCTTTTCTTTTCATCAATCTTGTAGATTGCAAAGTTCTCGTCATCGGCTGTTGCGGATGTTACCGTCCTCTTTCCCATGTGCACGTGAAGGCTGTTCTTTGCTGTTTTCATCACTTGCTCGTCGTCAGAATTCAGGGCAGACAAGACGAATGATACCTTTTTAGCATGGTATATGGTTCTGGGTTTTACCAGGCCTAATCCACCCTCCTTCCTTGGCGTGAAAACCTTGCATCTTGTAGAAGAGGAGTTGAGTTTTAGCTGGTCACGCACGAATTCAACAATCTCGTCCTCCATCTCCTTCATACATACATACATACATACATACATACATACATACATACATACATACATACATACATACATACATACATACATACATACATACATACATACATACATACATACATACATACATACATACATACATACATACATACATACATACATACATACATACATACATACATACATACATACATACATACATACATACATACATACATATCAAAATGACTTCATTCATGAAAGAATAGTGCAAGTCTGCACACATGAATAGGTACATGAAGAAGAGTACAACACAAGACAGGACTCTGCCTAGTAGCAACAGCCCATGAGATCATTTCACACATTAACCACTCTGGTCTTTCCCTTATATCAATTACCATTAGTTAGAAACAACACCAGAATAGGTATTTACATACATACATACATACATACATACATACATACATACATACATACATACATACATACATACATACATACATACATACATACATACATACATACATACATACATACATACATACATACATACATACATACATACATACATACATACATACATACATACATACATACATACATACATACATACATACATAATATCATTGAAAATTCAAGCTCTAAACCTAATATCAGTTAGCACGCATTAAAAAAAATCACATCTACGCTTACAACTCGCTTTTTCGCTTACAACTGTCATGAGGTCAGCCGTGATCACGGGCTGACCTCATGACAAGCTGGCCAATGAGATGCAAGGAACGAAACGGCCATCTCTTTCCGTGGTTTTCATTGGTTCGAACACTGGAGTTGTAAGCGAAAAAGAACTTGTGTAATATCGAAAATTCAAGCTCTAAACCTAATATCAGCTAGCACGCATTAAAAAAAATCACATTTAAGTAAACCAGCCAGCCTAGTACTGTGAACAGATTTGAAAGCGACAGCAAGAAAACAATAAAAAAACTCGAACACTCAGGTCTAATCTAAGCGAAAGAACTTGTCACTGTGTACCAACCAAGCCCCTTGGAACCGACGCGCCGCCAAGCGGCGGCAAGGGAGATAATTTCCAAAAAGGTCGCTCAATCGGTGGAGCTGGCGGTCCCCTTACATAGTGTCTTTGTGAGAACAAATAGTGCAACTCTGCACACATGAATAGGTGCATACAAAATGAAATGCAACATCAGACAATAACAGTCGCCTGAAAACAACAGTACAGAGGTTTCCTACAGCTGCAAACAATCTTAATGGTACAAAGCATCCTTTAAACATTACGTAGAATTCTATTCCATTCACCTCTCTCCAACTGGGCAAGCTACCTTCACCAACTTACTGTCATGCGCATTCCAAAGAACATTTTCAGTCAGTTCAATCAGGTGTGAACTCTCAAACATCAGGGGCGGGAATATTCTTTTAAAAATATGCACAGTAGCAGAGCCTTTTATATATATGCTACTAGTGCAATAGCTGCATGCATGTATCAGTGGATGGGTTCATTCTGCAACAGTAAGTCAGATGAATGCTAGCCAAAAATCAATTAACCTAGGAAACGGAATTCCATTACC
>JAWQFJ010000636.1:0-10324 GCA_034096865.1 Theodoxus fluviatilis
CGCTTTATTTTCTATGGCGTACAGAAATAACGCGACGAACACCTTTCCTAGAAATCCCGCTTTCGAATTCCGCGCTCTGCCTTCCAAAAATACTCATTGCTAGGATACGAAAGGTGTATTCATGGGCAGAATACTTTTCTACAAAATCAAAACAACAGTATAGTACTCGATATTAGTGCAAAATTCAGTCTTCCTTTGAGATAATTTATATCGTTACTTTCTTATTTAATCTTATGGTACCGCTAAATCAGCACAAATCGTTATTTGCGAATGAACTACTTTGCTGTAGCACATCCCTTAAGAAGTCCTTGGGCTGGCGTATGTTTAAACATGGCGGTTACCCTTACGATGAATCGGACGTAGGAGTTTGTTTGAACGGGATCCAAAGTTTCTGGGGGGTAGGTTTCCATGTTGACCTTATCTTGCGGTGCCCACTTTCTTAATTAAGGTCTAGGCTTCATTGAATGGGAGAAAATAAACTTCTGTCAGTTGCAGGTACTCTCATAAACGACGCGATATAGTGACTGATCCAGTACCAGTATACTGTCACAATACATGTATTACTGCGTGATGATAAAGCATGCACGTGCAGAAGAATCGCAACGATAACGCCTGATTACCGGATCATAGTTAAAAGCAGGTACTTCCAGCGCAGTCCCACTTATTGGGACCTCGCTTCCCACTGTTTCTGTTTAAGCTCCGTCGCCCTTGACATTAATTGGACTAAACTTGCCATCGATCGAAATATGTTTGAGAGTACGAATATAGTACTCGACTTGTGAGTTGGTCTGCTCTGAGAGAAAACTCCATTACATTTTAAAGGTGTAAAGTTGTGAAGATCGCAGTGACAATGTCATATCATCCATGTGCTTTCCCAGTCGGGGAGTAACACGACCAGAGCGTCTGGATTTCTCCCGTCACCATTGGGACTCCCTGGCTGCTGGGCTCCCTGGCTGCTGGGCTCCCTGGCTGCTGGGCTCCCTGGCTGCTGGGCTCCCTGGCTGCTGGGCTCCCTGGCTGCTGGGCTCCCTGGCTGCTGGGCTCCCTGGCTGCTGGGCTCCCTGGCTGCTGGGCTCCCTGGCTGCTGAGCTCCCTGGCTGCTGGGCTCCCTGGCTCCTGGGCTCCCTGGCTGCTGGGCTCCCTGGCTGCTGGGCTCCCTGGCTGCTGGGCTCCCTGGCTGCTGGGCTTTCGGAGCCTGCTCTGGTAGCTCAGCCAGGGGCGGCCCCGAGCATCCGAGGAAACTACTGGGGAGAACGAGACAGCGTTAGATCATTTATACTCGACCATACGTTCTAATCTCCCTGGAAGAGCGAGCCCAAGCCACACACAGGTGGAATATACTGCATGGTCGCCTAGTCCCATATCCAACTCCCAGAAGAATGTATACACTTTATCAATCAAATAGAAAAACGAACACATGGCCCTCACCTACCAATTTTTACCAGTTCTTATGGCAAGGTCTGGCAAGAGTAATCTTAAGCTTCAGTACGACAAATTGTTTGTTATGCAGATCTACGATGTATGTTGTGGCCGAACTGTGTTGTGCTGTGACATGAGCCTCCTCAATGGATGATACTTTTTAGATGGTTGATTTTCAGACTGATAATTATTACCTCCCAGACCTTTCTATTGTCTGAGAAATGGTGTGTCAGCCAGGAAACAACATGACAATTTCTGAAAAATTTCTACTGATGACATTGTAACAACTATACAGACATTTTGAAAATATATGTGTATGTCTGTATGTATATGTGTGTGTGTCTGTGTGTGTGTGTGTGCGCGCACATGTGTGTGCATTTGTGTGTTTCTGTATGTGTGAAACATTGGGTTTTCCTCTCACTGTTAGGTTTCTGCATAGTCCAGGTTGAAAAGTTGGGACATGCAAAATACATTAATTAGTTGGATGTAGTAAACCAGGAAACTATGTCATTCTGTCCTTATTGTTCAATTGCATGTTGTTTTGTTATTTTGCAGCATGTGATTGAAGGTGAACCAGCACAATGATGATGGCAGATAGCATTAGGGTTGTGGATGATGACTTTGTGAGGAGAATTCACAGTCATAATCCATCTGGTCACATACACAAGGGTAAGTATAGTGCTTTGTAGTGTGATTTCAAAAACTTGATTTCATTGGCTGAGGCTGCTTGATGCCTTCTGAATCAGCTGGAACCCCTGGCTACAGGGCTTTGGGGTCTGATATGATTAGGCCAAAGAAAAAAAAGTTGTAGTTATGGAAACCCAGCTAACCCAATTTTTTTCTGCCGACCCCAAAAATAAATTTGGTCATGCAAAAAACCAATCTTCTCTGCCTTAAAACACTTGGGGAATCCACTTAAATAAATAAAATAGCAGGGTTTTTTTTCAGCAAAAGAGAAATTGTGATTTATATTCAATCTGGCCTCTTTTATGAAAAAAAAAGTTTACAAAAAAGCTCTGGCTGACCTACTGACCTTATTTTTTCTGGCCATGTTGCTGGAACCACAGTATTTTTTCTTTCGGTCTTAGGCAAAATGAAATATATAAAAATAGTTGTGTCACACACACACACACACACACACACACACACACACACACACACACACACACACACACACACACACACACACACACACACACACACATGGGCGCGCAAAGAAATTGATTATAAACAATTAACTGTGTGCTGTCCCATCTTCCCTGCACTGTGACTACTCAGGAAATCCACTATATATGTTTTAAAAAGCTTTTTCAGCGAGATAAAAAATTGGTTAAATGTTCAATCTGGCCTCTTCAAAAAAAGAAAACAAGAAAGATTTTTTTAAAGTTCAGGCTAACGTACTGACCAATTCTTTTTTGGTCATGTTACCTTAACCACAACTATTTAAAAAAAAATTCTTCATTATGGCATGTTCCTGAGCTGAATTCATTACTTAGCTGTCTTTTCAAATAAGTGTACCTTAGTACTGACTGTATCATCAAAGTCGTCGAACATCTTTATGACAGAGCGACCAGCGCAGTCCTGTTCAATGGTACCTCAGGCGAATGGTTCAGGACAACAGTCGGAGTCAGACAGGGCTGTCTACTCTCCCCCACACTCTTCAACCTCTTCCTCGAAAGGATAATGACTGATGCCCTAGCAGACCACGAAGGATCAATCAGCATCTGTGGCAGAAAGATCACCAACTTACGGTTTGCTGATGACATTGATGGATTAGCAGGAAGTGAAGAGGAGCTGACTAGTCTTGTTGAGCACCTGGACAAGACCTCACAGGCATATGGCATGGAGATCAGTGCCGAAAAGACCAAGGTGATGACGAACAACTCTCGGGGCTTCAAAATGGAAATCAAAATGAAGGGCCAAAAACTGGAAGCTGTGAACAATTTCAAATACCTGGGATCTATTGTGACTGATGAGGGGTCCTAACCAGAGATACTGTCCAGGATAGCAGAAACAACAGCAGCATTGGCAAAGTTGAAGCCAATATGGCATGACAGAAATATCACTCTCTCGTCGAAGATCAGGCTCATGCGCACGCTGGCCATCTCCGTATTCTTGTATGCATGCGAGTCCTGGACACTCACATCTGAACTACAGAGACGGATACAAGCCCTGGAAATGAGATGCTACCGCAAGATTCTGAACATCTCATATAAAGACCATGTCACGAATGAGGAAGTCAGCAACAGGATCAGGAGAGCATTTGGACAGTACGAAGACCTGCTCTCAATCGTGAAAAGCAGAAAGCTGAAGTGGTACGTACGGTCACGTGTCAAGAGGCAGTGGGCTGGCCAAGACCATCCTGCAAGGTACTGTACCAGGTGGGAGAAGGAGAGGCAGGCAGAGAAAGAGGTGGGAAGACAACATCAAAGAGTGGACAGGCTTGACCTTTGCTGACTCACAGCGAGCCACAGAGGATAGAGATCGATGGAGGAAGATTGTCCGAAAGTCATCAGTGGTGCCTCAACAACCCATCTCAGGGTTAAGAGACTGAACTGAGTACTGACTGATAGCTTTGACTTAGCAACTTGTCTTGAGGGATGTGCACATTCTTTTGTATGCTTTCTAGTGATAGTAACTGGTTTCATCAGACTTAAGCTGAAACGTGCATACAAAGAGTTAATTGGGTTTTTATTAAAAGGTGCAGCATTTGACATGTGGAAAGAAGTAATGTTATCAATTATATATCACTCAGTCTACTCTTAGATTGTTATTCACTTATCATAGGAAGAAAGCTGTTAAATTCCAAAAATGTCAATGTCCAATGCTTAACACACAAGGGAAAATCATTCATGGAAATTGGAAGTTCCGTGTTCTACATAACTTAGTCCCTTTGTCTGGAAGAGTGCCTGGAATGCTGCTGAGGTAACTGATCTGAGCTGTTGTTGTTCGTCCGTCGAGTCGACGAGGACCACTCTAGTCATCCGGGGGGTTGCTGGGACTGGTTCTGTCTGTGTGTGCGCAGATGGCTAACGAGGCCGATCCTGGCACGGAAGGTTTGGATGACAAAAGTGACTTGCGTGATGATTTGGATTTAAGTGAGAAAGAGTTGCGCAGTTCGTCGACCTCACTCTCTCGCCCGAGACCATCTTGATCCAGTGGCAGGACAGAGTCGAGACGGCTGGAGACAGAAACGGGTGCAGTGGATGGCCATGATGTCCTATGTGTCTTGTCATGCCCTTAGCGCTCCACAACGCTTTGCTGGGAATCGCCTTCTTGACCGTTGACCATCTAGTGGTTCCTCCGCTCAGTCCGCCGAATCCAGTCTTCACGTGCTTAGGTAGACATACCTAGATCACCGAGGGTTCGAGACCCGTCGGCTACCCTCACCAGGTTTAGCCAGCCAGTCGAAGCTGTTGCCCGGGGTGTGGCCACTGCGCACGCTACAGTTTCTAGGAGCCACTGGTGAGAGCTGGGTGACAAGGGGGGACCAAAGGTGGACGAACTACTCCCATAGAGAGCACGACGTGTACCTCCACCAGAGGTACTACCCCTCCTTGAGCACCCCATACACCCCTAAATCTGAGCTAGAAGGCTAGTGAAGGCACCATTGAGGCCTGGTGCTGTAGAACTTATTTATGAAAAATACAAATCACAAAATGCACACTACTCTATTTCATATTGTAAGTTTTCATTGATCTGTTGAGGTAGTGATCCCCTCTCACTTACTTGTCATCCTCGTTTGGTCTGTATGAAAATATACAAGGACAAGGCTTGCTTTTGGTCAGAGACAGCCTCTATAGGGTGAGTAGATCCTGAGGGAAAAATTCAAACCTTTGCTTTAGGCCAACAGAAAAAATAGTTGTGGTTGTAGTTACATGGCCAGAAAGAGAAAAGGTTGGAAGGTTGGCCTGAACTTTTTAAATAATTTTTTTTAAAGAAGAGGCCAAACTGAACATAAATCACAATTTCTCTTTTGCAGAAAAACATTAAACAAGAAGGGCAAAGCCCATACGACTCTCATGCTTGACCTTGACCTTTACATGACCTTGACCTTCAGGTGACCCTCAAGGTCAAGGTCAAACAATTACACCTAGCAAGGACATCATACACTAAGAAATGCTTTACACATTTTTCATACAAAATACATGTGGCCTTGACCCAAAGTCAAGGTCATCCAAGGTCATGCAACACAAAGCTGTTAATTCAAGACATAGGAAGCACAATGGTGCTTATTGGCACTTTCTACCATGAGATATGGTCACTTTTAGTGGTTCACTACCCCATTTTGGTCACATTTCATAAGGGTCAAAGTGACCTTGACCTTGATATGTGACCAAATGTGTCTCATGAGGAAAGTATAACATGTTCCCCACATAATTATTAAGTTTGAAACAGTTATCTTCCATAGTTCAGGGTCAAGGTCACTTCAAAATATGTATACAATCCAACTTTGAAGACCTCCTTGACCTTGAAGCAAGGTCAACCAAACTGGTATCAAAAGATAGGGCTTACTTTGCCCTATATATCATATATAGGTCAGGTATCCAATCTAAAAAACTTCAGAGATAATTGAGAAAATGTGAAAAGTGGCTGTTTTTAGACAACATTTATGACCCCTGCGACCTTGACCTTGAAGCAAGGTCAAGTCACTATGTGTGTATTTTGACGCCTTGTCATCATACACCATCGTGCCAAATTGGGTGTTGATAGACTTAATAGTCTCCGAGAAAAATCCAATGTTAAAGTTTTAAACGGACGCCCGGACGCCCGGACAGAGGAAACGGGTGAGTACATAGACTCACTTTTGCTTCGCATGTGAGTAAAACAATAACTTAAATAGTGGGTTCCCCAAGTGCTCATAAGGCAGGGAAGATGGGGCAGCCTACAATACATAGATTACCATCAATTTTCCCCCTTTTTTCTTCTTTTTTCTTCTTTTTCATTGATTGAAAAAAGTTTAGGGTCAGCAGAAAAAAATAGGGTTGTTTGGGTTCATTCTAGTCCCCTAGAGACTTTGCCTGCCGGGTTCACAGAATGGGTTGAGTTACTGTAACCACAACAGTTTTTTTCTTTGGCCTTTTGTCTTAGTGCAGTATCAGCAGAGGCTGGAAGATCCTGTGACTGAGCAAATAAGTGTTGTTTTGGTAGAAAACAACATGTTTCAGTACACTTACTGTGGGAAATGCAGCCTAGAAATATGTGGTAGGTGCATGGCTGTCGAGCATGGCAGGTGTACTAGCGTGGATGGGACGTGGAGAGGAAAAGTCGGGCCGGATACTTTTAAAACTCTTTTATGCTTCCCTCGCTCCTCATCTTCTTCTCTCTTTCTTCCATCTCCTCTATGATGTCATTCCCTTCCAACTGTCTCAAATATACAACGTCACAAAACTAAGAAAATCGTAGTGCAGAATGCATAATATGATACTGCAAGAAAAGAACATTACTAGATCATGCAATCGATGGCTCTACAACCGGAAGGAGAAGCAGTTTGATTCTTACTAAACGTGAACGAAAAAGGCTAGACGGCTAGCACTGACCGTACCCCACCACACCCGCCCCACCCTTTTATCTACCTTGCCCTCGTACACTAAACACCATGGGTAATGGGAAGATCCCACAGACATCACAACTTTCATTCTTGTTGGCACGTAAAGACGTTTACCAACAGGTGCATCAATCGATGTTCACCTATACATTCATGCACAATCATGCGCTCATTCATACCAGACAAAGTGACAAGACAAGGTAGCAGCAATTTTCCTCCATCAACATGATTTATAACTTATTCTCCCATCTCTCCCGCCCCTGGGATTGAACCACGGCACAGCGCCTCGCTGCAAAGCCCAACGCCTTAGCATACTGGACCATCTACACCTCCTAAAAAAGAGGCTATCAATAGCCCAGCAGAGGCTTCGGGTTGGCTTTGAACTCATGAGGGCACAAGGGGAGAGCACTGGGATGTGAGCTGCCAGGATCTTTTTATTTTGACGTACACTAAACACCTTGCCCTCGTGGCAGAGCAAGCAAAAGGTTCCCTGGGGGTTGGAGTACTCTTCCACCGTTTATCTTCTTCTTCTTTCTTTTGACTGCCGCCTTCAGCAAGTTGAAGATTCTGCAGACGTGGAGAGAGGTTGCGAAGAGGTTGATTTGTCAGGATTTAGAAGGAAGCTGCCAGATGATCAGCGAAAATATGGTCGGGATAAAAACGGGGGGGGGGGGTTGGGGAATTGGGTAGGGGCGGGATTTGGGGGGGAGGGGAGAGGGGAGAGGTGCTAGATCTGGGATTTGAAGGCTTCCAGGGAGGGGCTGAGAGCGACCTCGGCTGGGAGCGAGTTCCAGTCCACGATGGTGCGTGGGAAGAAAGACTTCTGGCGGTAGGCTGTACGGCATGACGGTAGCTGGTAGGCAGCTGCGTGGAGGAGTCTGGTGCTTCTAGCGGTAGGGTTGGCGGTGGGGTGGTTTCGGGTGTTCATTGTCAGCAAACCATTGGTGTATTTATACATGGTGATGAGACGGGCTTTACGACGACGTTCTTGGAGTGTGGGCCACTGCAGGTGTTCCAACATGGTGTCCACGCTCGAGGTCTTGCGGTGGCGGTTGACAACCCAACGGGCTGCTCTGCGCTGTACAGCTTCGAGGCGGTCCACGTCCTTGCTGTAGTAGGGATCCCACACGGGGCTTGCGAATTCCATGGGGGTGCGGACCAGGGCAGAGTAGGCTCGCTGCCTCACCTCCTGAGAGCCGACTCGCAGGTTGCGGCGAAGGAAGCCGAGCATTTGGTTGGCCTTGTTGGTGACATTCGAGACGTGAGTGTCCCACCTCAGGTCGTGGGACAGGGTCACTCCGAGGTACTTGGCCTCTTTGACGGTGCTGAGAGTGTGGCCGTGCAGTTTGTAAGAGCATGTCTTGGGATTTCTCTTTCTGGACACTGGGAGAGTCTGGCACTTCTCCGGGTGGAAACTCATCAGCCACTTCTGCTCCCACTCAGCGAGGCGATTTAGATCCTCTTGGAGGGCTTGCTTGTCACTGGCGGAGCTGATAGTCTTGTGGCAGAGAGTGTCATCGGCAAACAGGCGAGAGGTGAAATCCATGATGAGGGCGTGAGTCTCCTTCCCCCTTTCGAGGTCATCTGTTAGCTCATCCACAAGCCCCATCAGTTGGCTCTCGCAGGAGCGCTTACGTCTGAATCCATGCTGTTCTGCCGCAGGATGCCGTTGTTCTCAGCGAAGGACATGAGTGTGCTGGTGACAATATGCTCCAAGAGCTTACATGCTGCTCAGTCATGGAAGCAACACCGCCTTTGAAAGTCTGCCATATTTCCTCAGTGTTGCTGTTCTCATTGAAGGAACTTTTAATGGTGTTGGAGAGTTCTTGGGCTGCAGTGCGTAGCGAGGTCCAATTTGCCTTGTTGTACTGAGGGACCCGGCGTCTGATTTGGCGTATATTACCAACAGATTTGCCTCCGCTTCGGTGAGCTATGAACTGTTAGTTCACTGGTATGGCGCTCTAAGACTTAAGCCAATTAAGGATCCTCAAGTCTGCATTAGCCAAACTTCAGTGTGTTCAGAACGTCACCTATCTCACTGTTTTAGAAATTCGTCGGTTCTCTCCCGCTCTCAGAATTTAAGCGTGTCCAGAACGTGATGCGTGCTATTACGGTCACTGCATCAGTACGATACATTATGTCTCAACTTGTCTATTTACTCACTCCCGGTTAGACAGCTCATCTCATTTACAGGTCAGAATGCGTATTTTATATCTGTATAGTGAACACTCATGCAATAAATATAATAATTATAATCATAACTTGAACATCTCAAATATAAATGTCACAAATGAAATGGCGTACTTCAACACGCCACAGTTCAAAATATCCCGCACAATGCAAATCAACTACCGCACTTTCCAAGTCCCAGAATGTCTAAAGTGTTGCACGTTAACTTCCTCCAACACAATAGTTAAGTCCTACTGCAAAATGTTACAGCTCTCATTGCAATGATTGTCAGTGTGAGTCTTGATGCATACGGAAGTGGTTACCCATACAACCAGTCTCCAAACCGTTCTGGTGGCTGACCAGCATTTCTGCGGTCAGATCGCCTTGGGGGCAAGTCCACATCACCATTCACAGACTGTTCCAAATCACCCCCTGAAGGCGGAGTAGTCCTGATTGCTTCCTGGTCAATTGCACGATCCGCAGCCGACAGTTGGTGAGGGGACTAGGGAATGTTCAGATTCCTCTACTCTGTGGTGACGACGCCTCGTTGCAGGTTGGGGCAAACACCACTCCAGTAGCACTGCTGGTCTGTCGTCATCATCATGCACTAACTCACGATTGTCGTGTGGGATCGGGGTTGTCTCCTCTCTGTCGGACCGGGGTCGTGCGAGTTGGATGTTGTTACGGTTCAAACACTTCACAGCGCCCCCCGCCAGTGGTTGCACCTCATACACAGAGTTGTGTGGGTAAATATGGTCGCCTGACTACCACATGCAGAACAGGTCCCCAGATATCCTGGAACTTGTTTCGCTCCGTTGTTACACGTTTCCTGACGAACACGTAGTCACCTACGTGCAGATCAGGAAAGAAGGAGATGTTACCATCGTGTCTCTGCTTCCTTGAGGCCGCTGCCTGCTGCTGCAGTGCGGCCGCACGGCGATGTGCTTCTTTTAGGCGGGAACGATGGGCTCGTATCCTCTCGACTGGGCCAACAGCCGCTGGCTTTTGAGTACTCACCATGACATCTATTGGAAGTCGCGGATCTTGTCCAAACAGCATGAAGTATGGAGATATGCCGGTAGTTGCATGTGGTGTACAGTTGTACACGTACACCAATTCCGGTAGATAGTCAGGCCAGTGTCTCTTCTTCTCGGGGGAGTGGGGGGTGGGGGGGGGGGGGGGGGGGGG
>JAWQFJ010000636.1:10334-20334 GCA_034096865.1 Theodoxus fluviatilis
GCGCCTTTACCGCTATTTTGATTTCCTCCGCCCAATCTTCCGCATCCATATCATCGCTGTTGTCTCCACGGAAAGAAGGTACCCGGCGTTCTATCCTCGGCTGATATGGAACTTGAACATACCGGACATTGTCCACACGTGGGGTAGAAGCATTCCCGTCTCTTTCCTCCATTCGAGAGAAGACAACCTCCTCGTCACTGTCTGCCATGATGTCGGTGACATCCGTGGGGGAAAGAGGGAACTTGCTCATCAGGCAATGATCACAGCGTTAGGAAGTCCACAACCGCCACAGGATACTGTATTCAGCAGTTGTTGTCTACATCACGGTTCCAATGTCGTCCTTTCCGTCCCATCCCACCGCTGCCATCATTGTGGTAGGTGTGTGACTGTCGAGCATGGCAGGTGTACTAGCGTGGATGGGACGTGGAGCGGACAAGTCGGGCCGGATACTTTTAAAACTCTTTTATACTTTTGCTGGTAGGCGAAATCTCTAGTTTACTAGAATGCCCTCGCTCCTCATCTTCTTCTGTCTCTTTCTTCCATCTCCCCTGTGACGTCATTGTCACGCATGCATACTACATACTGCAAGAAAAGAACATTACTAGATCATGCAATGGATGACAGCACAGCCGGGAGGAAAAACAATTTTATTTTCACTAAACGTGAACGAGAGAGGCTAAACGGCTAGCACTGCCTGTACCCCACCACAAATATATGTTTACCTATGTAGCAAGAAGTTCATTATGGCAAAATTGCATTGCCATGATAGTATGACATCAGTCAACACATGCAGGTGACATCATGCAGATGACATCACCACCATCAACTTGGCAACTCAAGTTGTGTCCCTTCTGAGAATCAGGGAGTCTGCTGATGAGAGGCATCGGCTCTTGCAGTCTCTACGTCACCCCATAAGCTGACAGTGCCTTACACTTTCTGGTCAGAAACTGATGGATTTCTGAGGTTAGCCATGTTCTATCACAGAAAGCCTGCCAGTAAGAGGAGAGGTGAGTGGAAAGCTGAGCTGCACCACCTGCAGTTGATCTTGTGGCAGTCGCTCTGCAGGCCATGACATGTCCACTCTCTGCAAGACACGTGGTGTATCCTCTCAGGGAAACCAGTTGTTTATGCATGGTGAAATGGCCGTTTTGCCCGTATAGCCTCTCAGGGAAACCAGTTGTTTATGCATGGTGAAATGGCCGTTTTGCCTGTATAGCCTCTCAGGGAAACCAGTTTGACTTACTTGACTTACTTGACTTATGCCTCTTGATTCCTTGAGGAACATAGGGCCGCAACAACACTCCTCCAACGTACACGGTTCTGGCAGGTCCTCTTCAGCTCCGCCCATGTCATTCTGGTGGCCTTTACTTCAGCGTCGACACTCCTACGCCAAGTCTGTTTTGGTCGACCCACTTTGCGCTTTCCTTGTGGGTTCCAGTCCAAAGCCTGCCTGGTGATGTTAGATGCAGGCTTTCGTAGCGTGTGGCCGATCCATCCCCATTTTCGTTTCCTGATCTCCTGGTTGATTGGGGCTTGTTTTGTCCTGTCCCACAGATTTTCATTGGAGACAGTCTCTGGCCATCTGATGTTGAGGATATTTTTCAGGCATCTGTTGACGAATGTCTGGAGCTTGTGGGTGTTGGTCTTTGTTACCCGCCATGTTTCTGAGCCATATAGCAGGACAGACTTCACATTGGTGTTGAATATTCGGATCTTGTTGTGGAGTGAGAGGGCTGTTGATCTCCACCAGTTGTTTATGCATGGTGAAATGGCCGTTTTGCCTGTGTATCCCCTCAGGGAAACCAGTTGTTCATGTATAGTAAAATGGCTTTGCTTTCCCTATCTGCCTCAAAGTCATGTCAAAGATCTTTTTCCCATTTTCCTTGCCACTGCTTTCACCACTTCTCTTCCTCTTTCCATTAGTTTTCTCATCTAGCAATGTTTCTCCTCTCTCCTGCGTCATCTTTTTGTTTGTTTTCACTGCATTTTTTTTGTCCAGTTCTTCCTGCTCCTCTATTTAACCTTGCTTCCAGCTCTTCCTGCTTTTGTCCCTGCATCTCCTCCCTCCCCCTGCCCCCCCCCCCCCCCTCCCCCCATTCCTGCTTCTGTCAGCCAGTGGCGCATCCCTCCCTCCGTCTGTTCGTCGGTTCGTCCATCCGTCCGTCCGTCCTTCCTTCCGTCCGTCCGTATGTCCGTCTGTCCGTCCGTCCCTCCCTCCCTCCTCCCTCCCTCCCTCAAACCGTCTGTCCATCCATCCATCTGTCCATCCATCCATCCATCCATCCATCCATTCATCCATCCAACTATCCATCCATCTGTTGATAAAGATAAACTGGGTTTTTATATAGCAACTTAATCACCCATGTCTGGGTCTCAAACTGCTTAAAACTCATCCATCCAACCATTAATCCATCCATCTGTCCATCCATCCATCCAACCATCCATCCATCCATTCATCCATCCAACCATTAATCCATTTCCTGCTCCAACTGCTCTGTTCTTCATCTGCTCCTTGTTCACTCCTTGCTGTCTCTCTCCCCCTTTCCTCACTTCTTTTGTTCCACTTTCTGCTTTTATTACACTTCTCTGCTCATTACTCCTTCTCAGTGTGCCCCCATTTGGATTTCTTTGTCCTATGATAATTCATTAAAGCTGTTCTAACCCAGGTCATGGCGTTGTGGCAGCCAACTCCTCCATTCCCACCAAGTACCAGACGATTGTCACGGACAATTCTGACAAAAAAGGCTTTGGACAGAGAGCAAAAAGATTCACCTATGATGCAAATGTGGTAAGTTGGTCCTTTGACTGTGACTGCTTGCCTCTTTCAAATGTTGTAAATTGCTTTTCAAGTTTGGAAAGGGTTATGTTAGTAGGCCACACTAGTGGACTCGCCCGAGGAGAGAGATGTGGGAAAGACAGTGAAGCTGGTGGGCCACAAATAGCTTATGCTGGGTATGTGTGCTAGTGTGGGGCTATGTGGTCAAGTGGTTAGTGCGCTTGACCTGCTGTGGCTTGTGGCTAGTGGGTGTGGCGTCCAAAGCTGCGTGGATCTAGAGTTGCATCCTTGAGCAAGGTGCTTTACTCACATTGCTTCTCCCCACACAGGAGTAAAATAGGTACCTGTGAGGGCTGAGTTGGAAGATTGTGAGAGATAACTTTGGCGTGTTCATCCGCAGCCTGGTTACATGCTCCCCAGGGAGTAGAGACGGTGTTGGAGTTATACAAAGAGGTAGCCTGATGACCAGGGGTTAAATTTGTGCGGTTTGAGCATCCATCAATAGGTGAAAAAGTCGCAATATTAAAAAGAGCACCTAGTGAGAGATCGAACACATAAAATTACCTGCTACTACTAACCTATGAAAATGCAGCCAATCAGACGCTGTGGCCCACCAGCTTTGCCGTCTCTCCCACACCCCTCTCCTCGGATAAGTCCACCATGTGGCCCACCAGCTTTGCTGTCTCTCCCACACCCCTCTCCTCGGATAAGTCCACCATGTGGCCCACCAGCTTTGCTGTCTCTCCCACACCCCTCTCCTCGGATAAGTCCACCATGTGGCCCACCAGCTTTGCCGTCTCTCCCACACCCCTCTCCTCGGATAAGTCCACCATGTGGCCCACCAGCTTTGCCGTCTCTCCCACACCCCTCTCCTCGGATAAGTCCACCATGTGGCCCACCAGCTTTGCCGTCTCTCCCACACCCCTCTCCTCGGATAAGTCCACCATGTGGCCCACAAGCGGAACTCTTTCCTCAAGTTTATAATTACATGTATGTGTCCATACTGTAGCCTATAACTCGTAAGGGGCCTTTTTGACTCACATGCGAAGCAAAAGTGAGTCTATGTACTCACCCGTTTCGTCCGTCCGGGCGTCCGAAAACTTTAACGTTGGAATTTTCTCGGAGACTATTAAGTCTATCAACACCAAATGTGGCATAATGGTGTATGATGGCAAGACCTAAAAAAACACACATAGTGACTTAACCTTGCTTCAAGGTCAAGGTCGCAGGGGCCATAAATGTTGTCTAAAAAACAGCCATTTTTCACATTTTCTCAATTTTCTCAGAAGTTTTTGAGATTGGATACTTCACCTATATACGGTATATAGGGCAAAGTAAGCCCTATCTTTTGATACCAGTTTGGCATACCTTGCTTCAAGGTCAAGGTCACAGGAGCTATTCAAAGTTGGATTGTATACATATTTTGAAGTGACCTTGACCCTGAACTATGGAAGATAACTGTTTCAAACTTAATAATTATGTGGGGCACATGTTATACTTTCATCATAAGACACATTTGGTCACATATCATCAAGGTCAAGGTCACTTTGACCCTTATGAAATGTGACCAAAATGGGGTAGTGAACCACTAAAAGTGACCATATCTCATGGTAGAAAGTGCCAATAAGCACCATTGTGCTTCCTATGTCTTGAATTAACAGCTTTGTGTTGCATGACCTTGGATGACCTTGACCTTGGGTCAAGGTCACATGTATTTTGGTAGGAAAAATGTGTAAAGCATTTCTTAGTGTATGATGTCATTGCTAGGTGTAGTTGTTTGACCTTGACCTTGAGGGTCACCTGAAGGTCAAGGTCATGTAAAGGTCAAGGTCAAGCATGTCAGTCGTATGGGCTTTGCCCTTCTTGTTGTCATTTACTCCAGCTTCTAAATTTGTCTCGACTCCACTGTTTCTCTTTCATACTTTCTTATCCCAACTATGACCAAAGCAGTTACTGTTCATATGGTAAAAGTAATTTTACTATACTTTGTCATGATATAACTATTGTTATTACAAGTAATGTTGAGACTGTTGCTTAAAAGTCTTTATTGCTGCTGTTCATAACTGATGTCATGCTTGTTAAAGTTTCACACCACCATACATACATGTATATTCCCAAAGTTTAGAATCATAACATTGATGCAATAATTTTGAAGGCAGAATAAGGACAATGGAATCTGATGAAGCAAAAATGGCTTAAGATCTATATTGAATGCAATCATGTATGTACACGTATGTTTGAGTGTGTGTATTCTTGTATCTTGCAAAACTTCACACCATATGGGCATGCTTGATATACCACAATTAGAAGAGTTAAATGATGAAAATAAATGTTCTTTAAGTCTGATTTTAATGTTACTGAGATTTGAGGAATTCCTACGAGTGGTCACAAAGTGATAAATTAATGTGGTGGCTGATTTTACAGTAGTGTTGCTCTGTTCTGTTGACACACTTGTAGCATGGCTTTGATGGCATTCCTACACAACTTCCAATCCTCAGGCCTCTTCCCAACGTTCTCTCACTAGTCAGTGCTGCAGTCACTTGGCTGTTATGCAAGTTTAGTTGCTGTATGTGCCGAATAGAAAAACTTTGAGTGAAGCATCCTATTTCCTTTGCAGAAACAAAAAAAATAATTGTTTTCACATCTTTGCTGTGTTGCTGTTAGATGATGGACAGTTAGATTTGCCTTTTGTTGTTTTTCATCTGCAGACGGAGGCTCCTGGGCCGGGAAAGTATGGAGGTCACAGGGCTTTCGAACAGCAATCTCACTCCTTCTCCAAGAAAGGGACGGGGGGTTTTGCTTCAAAGGTGAGTCTTGCATTTGGATACACCATGCTATTATATATTATTACCAAGAAGCTCATGTTCTACCCTCGGTTCATTTGTGTGTAATTTGGCAAAATAACTCAAAAAGTTCACAACGGATGCCGATTAAATTTGGTGCAAGATCAGGGTTTCATCAAAGGAATAATCCATTAATTTTTGAAAGTTATCTTTTATCTTGTTATGAAATTACAACCAAAAAGAAATTTTTTCTTACTTATCACAAAGTTGATGAAGTCAAACTTTTGATGAAGCAGGCCACTAAAATGAACAAAACTTCATAGCATTAGGCCTGGATAGCAAAACATCCTGTCTGATTTAATCATACATATATATGGAAGAGAACATATGGCTTTCTTGGTAAAGGTTTGGCACTTGGAGCACTCTCTAGTATTGTACATATAATGTCTCATAACACAGTGCTCCATCCTAACCACCTCTCCCTTGCTGCCCATCAGTGGTGTGGGCGAGCTCTCCAGCAGTTTGGGCATCTCTGCCTCAAAGTTGGTACTTCAGTTTCCAGAAAAGGTGATTAGAAACAGTAGAGGGCCCCCTTCTGTCATCATAAGTCATGGGGTGCACTCTGTGTTCTACTCTCATGCTCACTAAGATGGCTTCAACTTGTTGAGTAGACCAGTGCTTCATGTGCAGCAGTTCTCGTGGTGAGCTCTCTTCCCCTCTGATAGTCTCATGATCTTTACTTCCAGGACATGATACTTACCACTCTCTGCTTCTCTCTCAGTCTTAGGAGCTACACTTTTTCTCTGTGTGCAGAGCAAGCGGGGATTCAAGTATGTCATGCCCAGTGGGCCAGGCCCAGGAATCTACATGGTACCCAGCCCCTTCTCCTCTCGCAAGGACTTCAACACTGCCCCAGTCACTGGCATTTTCCATCAACCCCTCGTGGCCCCATCCAACGCCGCATCTGAAGGCCCAGCACCCAATTCATATGGGGTGAGAACTCCGCACCAAAGTACAGTCATGTGCATGTTCTACCTAAGTATGGCATTGTGAGGCAATGCATTATGTATGAAAAGTGAGTGAATGTTTAAAATGCATATGAGGTGAGAAAATTGATGTCTACCTAAGTATGGCATTGTGAGGCAATGCATTATGTATGAAAAGTGAGTGAATGTTTAAAATGCATATGAGGTGAGAAAATTGATGTCTACCTAAGTATTGCATTGTGAGGCAATGCATTATGTATGAAAAGTGAGTGAATGTTTAAAATGCATATGGGGTGAGAAAATTTATGTCTACCTAAGTATGGCATTGTGAGGCAATGCATTATGTATGAAAAGTAGAGTGAATGTTTAAAATGCATATGAGGTGAGAAAATTGATGTCTACCTAAGTATGGCATTGTGAGGCAATGCATTATGTATGAAAAGTGAGTGAATGTTTAAAATGCATATGAGGTGAGAAAATTGATGTCTACCTAAGTATGGCATTGTGAGGTGATGTGATATGAATGAAAGTGAGTGAATGTTTAAAATGCATATGGGGTGAGAAAATTGATGTCTACCTAAGTATGGCATTGTGAGGTGATGTGATATGAATGAAAAGTGAGTGAATGTTAAAAATGCATATGAGGTGAGAAAATTGATGTCTACCTAAGTATGGCATTGTGAGGCAATGCATTATGTATGAAAAGTGAGTGAATTTTTAAAATGCATATGAGGTGAGAAAATTGATGTCTACGTAAGTATGGCATTGTGAGGCAATGCATTATGTATGAAAAGTGAGTGAATGTTCAAAATGCATATGAGGTGAGAAAATTGATGTCTACGTAAGTATGGCATTGTGAGGCAATGCATTATGTATGAAAAGTGAGTGAATGTTTAAAATGCATATGAGGTGAGAAAATTGATGTCTACGTAAGTATGGCATTGTGAGGCAATGCATTATGTATGAAAAGTGAGTGAATTTTTAAAATGCATATGAGGTGAGAAAATTGATGTCTACGTAAGTATGGCATTGTGAGGCAATGCATTATGTATGAAAAGTGAGTGAATGTTTAAAATGCATATGAGGTGAGAAAATTGATGTCTACCTAAGTATGGCATTGTGAGGCAATGCATTATGTATGAAAAGTGAGTGAATGTTTAAAATGCATATGAGGTGAGAAAATTGATGTCTACCTAAGTATGGCATTGTGAGGTGATGTGATATGAATGAAAAGTGAGTGAATGTTTAAAATGCATATGAGGTGAGAAAATTGATGTCTACCTAAGTATGGCATTGTGAGGTGATGTGATATGAATGAAAAGTGAGTGAATGTTAAAAATGCATATGGGGTGAGAAGACTGATGTCTGCACCAACTTACAGTCATATGTATATTCTTCCTAAGTGCAGCATTGTGATGTGATGTGATTTGATGTGAGGTGATGTGATTTGAATGTGAAAAATTGTGACAGGGAGTATTGACTTTGAAAGCTGGTAGCTGATGAAAATTGTATTTTGTTGTAATTTTGTTTAGGACAGCTATGGTTTTTGTATAATAAGGTTCTCTGATGTCCTTTTCTCCTGTTTCTCTTGTAAATGTGTCAAAAGTAAAGGATTCACTGACATGTAGATCTCAGCTTTCTTTCATATTACAATTTATGAAAAACTGAAGTTGGGAAGTAGTTTCAGTTTGAAAAGGTAAACATGTTTGCTTCTGCTCCTTAAACAATTGCAGAATGGCTCATTTTTGTTGTTGAAATCTTATTCAAATTGAAGAAGAAATATTTCATTGATCATGTTTGGCTGTAAACTTTTAAGCATTATCATACAACAACTTCTGTCAATCCCAAGTAGTCAGATGCTACTGTATGCTGTGTGATCAGCAGTAGTTGAGTTTCTGTACAAATATCACTCAATCAAATAAGCATGGAATGTTAGAAATACACAGAATCACTTCATGCACAAGCTCCTTCTGCATCAGGGATATTTGCACAAGTCCTTGGAGATATTGTAATCATGGCGGGCTTGCATCTGTGGTATTTATGCACTCAGTAAACTGTGCTGCTTGTGGATCAAGTTGTGCAATGGACTCCTCCCAGGTGATGAAGGGCTTCACCCATCTTATCAAGTCCAACAACGCTGCGGCAGCCTCCGCCTTCAAGTCTAAGTCTCAGAGACAGACCTTTGACACCAAGCACGTCATCAAAAACCCAGGCCCAGGTAGGAAGTCCAAGCCCCTCTGACCCTAAAGTGTGCTCACACATATGAACAGAGGAATGCATAAAAAATGCTATTGTTCAGCCCAGGGGCCTTGTACAGTTGGATGCAAATGTCTTGAACAAATAACAAAAATATGGGGAGGGGAAAGTTAAATCAACACTTCAACAAGGTCTTGTAAACCAAACTGCAAAAAGCAAAAAAAGTTGTCCCTATTTTTCATGTCATTTACTTCTTTGGCGCGCCAGGGCTACTGCCAAAGGCAATAATGGGTGGATGGGCATGGGTTGCATTTTCCTCTGGCTTTGCTGGAGTGTGGCTGAGTAAAGAAGTGAAGTGGTGGTAGTTTTGTTTTCCCATGTCATCTTTTGTGTGCATGTGAATGTGTGTATGTTTATATGTGTGTGTGTGTGTGTGTGTGTGTGTGTGTGTGTGTGTGTGTGTGTGTGTGAGTGAGTGTATGTGTGTGTGTGTGGTCATTGAAAATGAAAATTTAATGTTGTAGCCTCCTGATGGATTCTCTTTTATTTTGTGGTGTGTTGTGAAAAATAACAAACTTCTAGCCCTAACTTCAAATGTTAAAAACAATAGTGCCTTTTAGTTTTACTGTCTACAGTGCTACTAAATGCAGGGGGGAAAATGCACGTAACAGAGACAAGACAATTATAGGGAGCTAGAAAGATAAAAATGAAGTCTGAAAAAGTGGCACCTCAGATGTGATGACTTTTTTTTCAAGACTTCTAGCAGGTTTGTAAAATTCCAACTTAGTTGATGGGATGTTTCATGATGTTATTGCATGCTCATGTGATAAAAATGCTTGCTGTTGCAGGGCACTATGAAGTCAATGACAACCTGAGGCATGACAACCCTAAAGTCTTATCTTCCATGTTTGTTTCCAAGAGCAAGCAACGACCGGAAGGTCCAAAGAGCAATGTGAGCACCATAACTTTTCTCCAGTGTGAAAAACCCTATTCTGTAGGAAATGTAATGAAATCTTTGTTGGCGAGTCATGGACAATTCAAGGGAGACAACTTTGGTTGCCTCCCCTTGGTTGATGTCAAATGTTACGTTCTCGGTTACATTTTCCATTGCTAGTCAAGGGAGACAAGTTTTGATGCTTTCTCCAAGGTCGCCCCTCAGACTATTGGTGGCTTTTGGTGGGGAGTAGGAGAAGAGACATATTGTAGAGAGGATGCCCTCAGCCTGTTGATCACAGAAAAATGGATTGAGAATGTTGCAG
>JAWQFJ010000636.1:22834-24700 GCA_034096865.1 Theodoxus fluviatilis
GAGAGGAGGCATTTAACTTTGGCTATTTTCCTTTGCAGCACACTACAAGCCCATGCGGGGGGGAAAGCAGTCCTTCATCTACAATGCCGCAGGGCGATGGATTTGAAGTTCTGCATTGTCTCCTCTGTCCTGGACTGCTTCACGGCCCTTGTCTCATCTCACTTTGATGTGGACTTGACCCGAAAAACTTCACGGACCTAGCTAGACATGTCTCTTCTTTGACCCATAGGAACAAGAGTGGCTGCACTCACCGACAACAGGCAGGGTAACCAATGGTAGATTCCCACCACTCCAGAACAGCTAAATATTGAAGAATAATTATGTAAAAATGCTTTCAGCATTGTCTTGAAAATCCAGGAGGAATTCCACTTCTGCTTTTTGAGGGAAATGAATAAATAATGAGAGGAACATACATCTGGAGCAGCCTGATTCCCCCTTCATCAGCTGGAATCCCTGGCTGCTGCGCTTTCAGGGCCGCCCGCTCCAGTAGCTCAGCCAGGGGCGGCCCCAAGCAGCCAAAGAGGCCACTGGGGGACATCAGGGCAGGGTCAGATCATTCAGATCCAACTATGCATTCAAATCACATACTTAATTTACAAGATATTCTTGAAGATATTATGGCTGTGTTATGAGTCAGTGACAGATTGTGATAACAGCTGCATCGGGTATTGACACTTCTTTCCTTCGATCCTCTCTGAAAGCAATACACTTCAGACAGTCTTTTGGTGTCGGGTTAGGAAGAATTTGAGGTTTGTTTTATTTTTTTTTAATATTTAGAGTCTTGTCGTGTTGTCTGTTTAGATTTTAATAAAGATCATGTTACAGTGATTTTCATGCTATGTATTGTCTGCTGTATTTGTATGTTTCAAATTACATGACTGTGATATCAACATGGTTTGGCAATGACATTTTATACATTTGTTTTCATGTGAAACAAGGACCTTTTTTAAAACAGTGTTTTGAATCTGAAAACTTTTTATTTTCATCTCACTCAAGTTTTTTAAAATGTGATCCCTTTGTATTGTTGTCATGAGTACTTTGTCACCAAACTCTCATTTAAGAGAACTGGTAAAGTTGTCTGCATCATGATTTAAAATGCGGGAACCTACACCATCAATAGACAACACAGTGTTTGAACCATGATGTCACAGTCACCTCGGTAGATGTTGTTTGTAGTGTTGCTGTGCAGCATCTTTCTTGACAAATTCAACTCGTTTTCCACACCAAGGCAGAAAAGATTACCCATTTCAACTGACTGACATCACTTATGGCAGAGGGAAAAGATCTGCTGACTGATGGAACAATATCTGCTTAATGTCCAGGAGCACAGAGCATGCAGTCTTTGCACCAGTGTGTTCTGTAAAGGTATCAGCTTGTCCGTAGCAAATTAGTATTTTAAAAAGTTGTATGGAGCTGGTAAACTCGGCCCTCTGTGGATTATATCCAATCTCATGTTAGTGATCACTGAAACACAACATGGAAATCTCTCTTTCATTTCCCCCTTCAGGGGTCTGCTATCTGCTTGAATTCTCTTTGTCATGCAACACAAACATGATTCACTGCAGAGTTGTCTGCTCAATTATCTTCCTTGCATCAACAAAGAAACCAGTAGATTCCAAGCCAAAAGAGGAGAGAATTTGTTTCTCACAGTATTAAGCATATTTTTAGATGAATACAGTTTTACTTGTTATAAATTTTTACAGTGGATAAGTTGTTGTTTTTTTCCCTTGAAGCACTGTTTCTTCTTTGTTGTGTACCTTGTGATAATTAAGTGTAACAGGTACAGGGAGGTAATTATGTAGGCGTCTATCATTCCCTGGGATCATGGAGTTGTGATACGTGTACATACATCAGATAAGATGTCTG
>JAWQFJ010000637.1:0-97500 GCA_034096865.1 Theodoxus fluviatilis
CTCTCTCTCCAAGAGATCCTCTACGTCCTCAAATCCAAAAAAATCCTTCTCTGAGTCAGAATCAAAGAAAAATTTGACTAATACCTCATAATCTATCAAAGTAAAAAATGCATTCAGATGTATCCATTTAGATGTATATAACTTTGTTTTATTTCCAGACTGAAGATCCGCCAGATGTATTCCAAACCAAATGTGAAACTCTGGCCAGTGCTATAAAGAAAAGTCGAAACGTGGTTGTCTACACAGGGGCAGGCATCAGCACAGTGAGTATAGGACTACAGCCATTGCCTTTCTTATCGAGCAGGTGTCCATTGCTTGCACCACTGTGATCTGCCCTCAAGTCGTTTGTTGGAAAATTTTGAGAAACTGCAGAGAGAGATGAAGACTGACAATGTCTTCTTTGATTAATCAAAGTTTTGAAAAACGCGCGCGCGCGCGCGTGTGTGTGTACATGTTTAAAGATCTGTATCGGTCTTTCAGGCTGCGTCTATCCCTGACTACCGAGGACCCAACGGTGTGTGGACTCTGCTCAGGCAAGGGAAGGAACTCAGGTCAGTGGATCTCTTGTTGAGGCTTGTGCCTGTTCAGCCTTTGCCAGCTCATGCTGTACAGGGATGCTCGACACAGGCAGACTGGCAGCTAGAGTGTATTGCTAGACATGCAGCAACTGTGACTCATTTGCTAAACAGGCCAGTCAGAGAACTTATCTATCAGTCAGTGTATTTATCAACCCATCTTCTATAACTGACAGTGTAAATGCAACAGTTGTTTTGATGTCATTGTCAGGTCACTTCCTGGTGTGAAAAGGATGGCTTGTCAATGAAAAACAAGTGATGATGTAAGATGCCTGTTTGAAAATGTTAATGAATAAAGGTGTTTCTGATGGTTTCTGATTGCAGGACCCTGGACCTGAGTGATGCTGAACCCACCTTGACACACATGAGCATCACCAAGCTCTACAGACTGGGCCATGTATGGACACACTGATGCTTGCTTTCTTTGTGCCTTATGCAGCCCGCAGAGCTGGGTTTTCATGCCTGTCTACAGAGTAAAGTCTCTTTAGCTAATGAAGAATAAGTAATGATTATTACAAGCAGTTCTTGCAGACAGTTTGTTTTGAAGGGTAAATTGAAGTTGATATTCACAGATTGACTCTTTCCCCCCAACATTCAACATGAATAAGGAAAAATAATTGTGGTATTGGTAACCTGGGGGAAAGTAGGGGTGGGTAAGGGGGGTTGTCAGTAGGTAGGTCTGACTTTTTCTTTTTTGGTTGAATTAATTAATTAATTAACTTATTTTTAGGAGGGCAGATTGAGACGGCACACATTTGTATGTGTATATGTGTTTTAGTAGAGTCATCTGAACATAAATAAACATATCTTTTGCTGGAAATGCTTTTCTACTGAATTAAATTAAACAGTGCTCATAGAGAAGATGGTACAGCATGCCTTCATGTTTTTTGTTGTTGTTGTTTTTTCTTTGCCCGTTATTAAAAAGTTCATGGTTGGCAGGAAAAAATTGGGTCATAGGGGTTATCATAACCATAACTATTTTTTTTCTAATGCTGTGCACTAGAAAATGGTGCTTGCCTAGTGCTTGAAGGGGGATGGCAACATACATGAATGCAGGTAGATTAAGATGGTCGCTTGCTTCTCACTTATTTGATGCCTTTTTTGTGTGGTTACATAGCAATATCCTCTATCATTCTATGAATCCTTTGACATTCAGATTTTTGTTTCCCCCAGATCAATTTGACATTTTTCCTCCTCTATTTGACTAATACTTGTGTGCTCACAACTGAGAGGAAAGAGCTATGTGTTGGAGTTTACTGCTACAAATGTTCGACCCCTGGAAGGGGATGGCATGGATGGATTGTAATGGAAAGACTTGCTTTTTGCAGGTGAAGCATGTCGTGTCTCAAAACTGTGATGGTCTCCACCTTCGATCCGGCCTTCCACGACGAGCTTTGTCAGAGCTGCATGGAAACATGTTCATAGAGGTATTCATCCCCAACTTTCCTGCTGTTTTTTTTGTTTCTTGCCCTGCATTTCATACATAAAGTGTGAGTGGCTGTTATTTTTCCCTGCTGAGTGCAATGTTGAAATTCCTTCATCATGTTCCAGATAACTTTCTATACAATGCTGGGCACTTACTTAGGGAGACTGAAATGATATAGATAGGAACAAATTGACATTGATGGCAGATGCAAGCATGTTGTGTACTGCTGAAATGTATAGCCATTCTATGGCTGGGACAAGTGTCCACAGTGCCCATCTACTTTTATAGACACCCTGAACATATCTGCTTGCCCAGTCTAGTTTGCTCACTCCCATAACGAAGTTTTATGTGTAATGCAGAATTTCTGTATTCTCATCAATCTCTGATGATCTGCAACTATGTGTTTCAAGAAATATTCTACCGAGTGAAATATTCTCATTTAATAAGCCTAGCATCCTGTACAAAAGACACAGTGATAATTTGGTTGCTTCTTTGTTACTTGGAAGTACATGTGTTCTGTATTTAATTGTTAAAGTCAAGGGAGAGTAATAAGATGTTTTTGAATAATTTCCATAGCATGCCTGACAGCATAAAGCAATATAATAGATCAACTACATCACAATGTAACAAAATGAATTTAAAAAAGGGGTTAGTGTTGTGTTTTCTCGTTATTCTCTGCAGAAGTGCAAGTCTTGTCGACCACACAAGGAGTACATCCGACTGTTTGACGTGACGGAGAGGACGGCAGTCAGGCGCCATGGGACGGGGAGGTTTTGCCACAAGTGTGGTGGGGAACTGAGGGACACCATCATCCACTTTGGGGAGCGAGGGGAGCTCAACGCCCCCTACAGATGGAAGGAGGCTGCCCGTGCTGCCGACAATGCCGACATCATTCTCTGTCTGGGATCCAGTCTCAAGGTGATACAGGCGTGGAGTGAAACAGAAAATGATAGAGTTTTCAGTATTTTTTGGAACATGTTATAGTGAAGGCACTTACAACCACACTGCTAATCTAGATGACTGAAAAAAAGAAGAAAAGTTGCTGTTGCTCTTGATGATGCTAGTGATGATAAAGATTTTTTTAGTTGACAAAATCAAATATTTTTGTTTCATTGCCTTGGTGTTGCTCACAGGTAGCTGTTGCTCAGGCTATGTGCTTGCTGGCATGCTGTGTTGAGAAACCCTATCACGGGGCTGTGTACATTTATTCATCCATCCCTTTGTTCACATTTTCATCTCTCCATTAATTTTTTTTATTTTTCATTAATTCATTCTTTTTTTATGAAACAGAAACTGATTGAACTGGAGAAGTTGGTCATCATTTTGAAGCTATCAGTTTACATACAAGTAGTTGGGAATAGAAAAAGTTTTGGGCTGAGTACATTACAAGCTCTTTGAGATCCTGTATCTTCCTAAAACCGGAATTGTTTTATATTCATTTCATCAACATTTGGTTTGATGGTGGGGCCTGCTTATTTGTAATATTTAACGCTTGTCTCATGATGACATTTGACGTGCATGGACAAATTGTGAGCTCTGTTGGGTTGCAGGTGCTGAGGAAGTACACAGGCCTGTGGTGCATGAACAAGCGGCCACAGAACCGGCCCTCGCTGTATGTGGTCAACCTGCAGTGGACGCCCAAGGATGAAGTGGCCACTCTCAAGATCAATGGTCAGCATGAGCATCAATTTTAGCATTTTTGAAAAATTATAAATTTTTATCTGGACCTTATTTTTTTCATTTTGCGCAAGTATATTTATGAGCTGGTATTGGTGCATGTGTTAGAGATGGCTTGGAGGGGAGGTTACTCTGATGAATGGGCAGATAGTCTCTGTAACATAAGGCTTGTTCAGGAGTACAAAGCGCTGCATGAGCGCTTCATGTTGGCAATTGAGCACTCTTTGCCTCTCCTGAACACCTACAGATTTAGTGCAACGCTTCACTTGTTAAAGTTGAGGTAAATCTTCTGCGCCCCATGTTGTGTTGCTAGACACTAAGAAAGTAGTTTCTTTGCCACAGACATCCTTTATGCACGTTTAAATGCATTCTGCATGAATAAAGTCCACTACTGTGTCATCCTTACTTGCCATTACTCGCGCATACAGAGCGCTTGGGGCAAATAAAGCCCGTTCCAGTCCCAAAATGATGTTTCTGAGGGTTATTTTACACATGGACGGCCAGTGCAGGATCGAAGACGCCATTTTGAAAATAGTGTGAATCACCTCGGATATGTGATGCATAGCGCTGCTCAGCGCTGAGTGAATCACGCCCCAAAATTGCTGTTCAGGAGTGAAACATGTGCAGCGCTGTGCAGCGCTGCACCTCCTGAACAAGCCTATTGTGTAGGTTGAACATGACATGAGTTAGGCTACTCCAAAGGTGGGTAGCATGTTTCGGTGTATAGTATAGTATGTGAAATTAAATATAGCTTTAAGCAAACATCTGCAATGCAGTAAATCTTAAGCTCTACAGAATGCATGAATGAATATAGAAATGAATAAATGAGTGAGTGTTTACAGTCTATCAGCCTTTGTAGGCTATGTAATGCCAATAATGATGAAAGTCACTACTGAAGCAAATCAAATCAGAATTTCCCTAGTTATTTGCCTTTTACAAATCGGGGAGACATGGCGGGTCTATTCTTAACCCCAATCCATGGGGTTTAAGCTCTGCAGACTCTGTAGGCATTTGAATAATGCTTTATATCTGTGTTGTTGAATTCTTACTTGGCATTTGTTTGCTTGTTTGTTTGTTGATCTTTGATGAAGAGAGAACAACCTTTGGTCTGAGGTGATGACAGGTTTTTGTCTGACTCAACACTTTCAGGTCGATGTGATGATGTGATGAGGATGGTGATGCGTCACATGGGAGTTTCCATACCACCATACACCAGGTATGTCTCCATTTAGTGGAAGTTGTTCCTAATACAAGTATGGCCTATCCATTTGTGTTTCTTTCATACAGATCAGTGATGTTTCCCAGAAGGAGATATGTTTGACTGTCGAGATATGTTTGACTGTCGAGATATGTTTGACTGTCGGTGTGTCGATTCTTTAATTCTGCCAGTTTTTGACTCACATGCGAAGCAAAAGTGAGTCTATGTACTGAGCCGTGTCGTCTGTCCGTCCGTCCGTCCGGGCGTCCGTCCGTCCGGGCGTAAAAAACTTAAACGTTGGATTTTTCTCAGAGACTATTAAGTCTATCAACACCAAATGTGGCATGATGGTGTATGATGACAAGGCCTCAAAAAACATACATAGTGACTTGACCTTGCTTCAAGGTCAAGGTCACAGGAGCCATAAATGTGGTCTCAAAAACAGTCATTTTTCACATTTTCCCAATTTTCTCCCACGTTATTGAGAATGGCGACCTTAGCTACAAGTGGTATATAGGTCAAAGCAAGCCCTATCTTTTGATACCAGTTCGGTTGACCTTGCTTCAAGGTCAAGGTCACAGGAGCTCTTCAAAGTTGGATTGTATACATATTTTGAAGTGACCTTGACCCTGAACTATGGAAGATAACTGTTTCAAACTTAATAATTATGTGGGGCACATGTTATACTTTCATCATGAGACACATTTGGTCACATATCATCAAGGTCAAGGTCACTTTGACCCTTATGAAATGTGACCAAAATGGGGTAGTGAACCACTAAAAGTGACTATATCTCATGGTAGAAAGTGCCAATAAGCACCATTGTGCTTCCTATGTCTTGAATTAACAGCTTTGTGTTGCATGACCTTGGATGACCTTGACCTTGGGTCAAGGTCACATGTATTTTGGTAGGAAAAATGTGTAAAGCATTTCTTTGTGTATGATGTCATTGGTAGGTTTAGTTGTTTGACCTTGACCTTGAAGGTCACCTGAAGGTCAAGGTCATATAAAGGTCAAGGTCAAGCATGTGAGTCGTATGGGCTTTGCCCTTCTTGTTTTGTTTTTGTTTTTGTTTGTTCCTTCTCTGACCCCCCGACCCCCACCCAATACTTCCATTCAGCATACTGGTTTGGGAGTGTCTAATTCTGTGGATCTTAGTGACATAGGCATTTATGGCTTTCCTTACCACACTTCCCTTCATCTTCCCTCTTTCTGTTCTTTCGTCTCTCTCTTCCTCCCTCTCTCTCTTCCTCCCTCTCTCTCCTTTTCTTCCTCTCCTGTCATTTTTTCTTTGGAATTTTTGTTTCTCCTAGTCTTCAGTGTTCCCCGTTTTAGAGCTTACTTTTTTCAATGAAGTACATCTATAGGTTGAGAACAGTGTTGAGTGATAACTTTTGGAAGAGGATCAAAACTTTTTTATTTAACTCTTAACAGAATTGGAATATTCTCTTATGACAGATTGTATTTTGCAGGGAAACTGATCCTATTTTCCGATTTGCCACACCACTGGGAAAGGATGAATATGAGACAACGTCAAAGAAAATTCTGGTGGTGCCTGAAATGGTGAGAACAAAAAGGGAGTTCTATAAGAAGATGAAAACTAAAGAACAGGTGGAGCCAGACAACACAGTAGAAGATGTGAAGCCGGACATCAACTTGGCCAAGGTCAAGATGGAGAGAGATTCCTCAAGTGAGGCCATGGAGTCAAAGGCCAATTTCAACATCAGCAGCGTTGCTGTACTGCCGTCCTTCCCTTCCAGCACCCTCTCTGTGGCTCCTGTTGCCATGGGTGTGGTCCCTGCTGAAGTCGTGCTGGTGTCAGCTAATGTGGAAGTGGCACCACCAGATGTAGGCAAGGCACCAGCACATGTAGGTGTGGCTTCAGCCAGTGTGGGTGTGGCCTCCGCCAGTGTGGGTGTGGCGCCAGAGGGCATAGTGCCCATCTGGAGCAATGGTGGCAGCATCCTGATGACATCCACTGGACTTGTTTACACTGCACCCCTCCTGCCCATCATATCTACTGCCTGCCTGACTGTGCAGCAGCTATCCAACTCTGACCTTGCTCATTTGTTTGTCAACGCCGTGGGGTTGGCACCCAGCCCCTCCCCACATGTGTCTGAGCCCGCATCAGAAGCATCAGGGCAGAAGGCAGAGGGAAGTGATGCTCCAGCTCCTCCCGCACTGCAGGACCACTGCTACTGCAGACACGGGAAGGGGAGCGGCAGCAGGACTGCCTGCTCCACTGGTGCCACTGTCCATCCCCACTCTGCCTCCACCACTCTGTCTCATCCCATCACTGCCAATGCTCGTCCTCACTGTGCCATCGTCTCAGGTAGACAGTCTGACTCGGAAGGGGGCACCAACCCCACTCAGAATGTCATTGACTCCTCTATCATTTCTAGTAATTCTCAGGGACTCAGAACAATGCAAACGCCTTCCAGTTCCAGCTCAGGGGAAGTGCAGGTCAGCCCTTCCTATGCTGCACCTCAGAGGGGTGACTCAGAGGCTGCAGAGGGGAAGAAAGACACAGACAGTGGGGAGGATGAGGTGAAAGCTCTGACCGAGGCAGCTAAAGGAAGCAAGCGCAAGGTCACCGTGCCTGGCTGGTTTGGGAAGGGACTGACATTGAAGAGGAGGAAGAAGTACTTCTGACTGATGTGGTGAATGTGACACAAATCTAGAAGTTCCTTGCAGTGTTCCCATATGTGCTTGGCTTGTGTTTGAATGCTTCCCAAAATGGCTGTGTTTGAATGCTTTTCTTGTTTGGAGGGTTGTGAATGCTCTTAGGCTCTTTTCATTCTTAGCTGTCTCCAACATTTATGGTATTTGGTTCACACTGGGGAGATAGATAGGTAGGTGAGGGGGGTAGGAAAGCTGAAATGATAGGTAGTGATACGCTTACTTTTTCATTTAGCTGGAATTTTGGATTTGAATTGGACTGAAATCATATGTAATAGATCATGTTTTTATCTTACAGAAGATTATTGCATATTCATCCACTGGGGTATCTGGATGTCATATCTCTTTGTGGTGAAATCAGGTGTTTAACTTAATCTCTTTTTGTTGCAGCGTTGCTGATGCAAATGCTACTCTCGCTAGTTAGATGAACTGTTTTGGCACATCTGTTTGTACTCTTGTTTCTTGCCTCTGCAATGACTACTGCACTATTTCCTGTCTGCCCGTGCTCTGCGCCTGGTGCAGGCACTGTCAGTGCCACTGCAAGGTAATGTATCAGAGGAACGCTGCAGATATTAATTTCCTCCCAGACCTGTCGGTTGAGTCCAGGTGTTGTGTATAGGATCTTGGTCTTGGCATGGTTGTACCCCCGTGGGTTCGGGGTAAGAATTGGCCGACCGTGTCTCCCTACACGATTCGTAAGAGGCGAATAACTAGGGACACCGTGACTTGATTTGCGTTTACTCTAAACTGTTCTAGTGATTTTCGTGCATATTGGCCTTATATAGCCTACAAAGGCTGATAGGCCGTTAAACACCATCCATCCATCCATCCATCCTTGGCATGGTAGCAATGGAATCTGATAAAGTTGATGTGATTATTACTGTTGTAAGATTGCTTTGGTTTATCACAGTAATTTAAGAGAATCCTAAGTTTTTTTAATGTAATTTTTATTATAGCAATGAAGATAATGTGAATGATTTCTTGTACATTTTGGATTAACAAAGACAAAATGGGCATTTCATAAGAGAAAATATTGTCACTTGAATTACTGGGAGAAATCATCTTGTAACTATGAAGTGAAAAAACCAGACATAATTTAATGTCTTGTATTTCCTGCTGACCAACACCTTGCAGGTATGGAGGTTGATCTAGAAAGTTGCTGTGGAGGTATTCTCCCTAAAATGGAAATGAATCCATGAGTGAATTAATGCAGAAAAATTATTTATTTAACCTTAAAAAATATCTTCATGACTGTTCTTGCCTTATTCTCTCACGGATCCAAGGTGAAGACCAAGTTGCTCAGTACAAATTGAGACCGCACATTTTTTACACCCATATCTGACACCGGATCCTCCGTGGTCACATTTTCCAAGTCCACTTTCTAATAAGTGTGGTGTTCTCATCAGCTATTGTAAGGCGCAAGGTAGATCCTGACAAGACACTTTTTCAGATATCTAGTTCATGTGAGGCACTTTAATGATCTGTGTTGGGTCAGCCAACAAGTAGTTGAATGTCTCCCCAACTGTGGACTCTTCCATGACAAAAATGCAAATCTTGGCAAACCTGAGTATTTCCTTGGAAACCTTGTGACCCCCATACATGAAACATTATCATGGTATTATGGGATGACTTCATGGATGCTCTTTTGTTATTCTCATCTGCTCATTTGGAAAATTGGACTGCCTCAACTAAATTCATTGCTGTCATTTTCTGGAAGTGTCTTTGATCTAGGTAACATCAACTGCCCAACAGCTTAATATGAATTTTGTACATGGATATTTCTGGAGATACTTTGGCTTGACTGGGTGACAAAGTTGGATGCTTTGGTTGAAAACTCAGACTTCGGCCTTTTCAGTTTAAAAGTGGGTCTTCCTGATGTTTTCTCGTTCATCTGTTTCAGGCTGATTGTTTTGTTTGTTGGGATTCTGTAAACAGAATGCAAAAAGATTGAGATTGCAATGCCATCAAACATACTCAGGTCCATGCAGGTAAAAGTGTGTGTGTGTGTGTGTGTGTGTGTGTGTGTGTGCGCGCGCGTATGTGTGTGCGTGTGTGTGTGTGTATGAGTGATAGTGTGAGTGAGTGAATGAGTGAGAGAGAGAGAGAGAGAGTTCACAAATATCAACATAATAATGGCGACAATGTGATAATTTATCTATTTTTTTCCTTTACTTAATAATGAATGACATGATTCAATGGCTGAGATTACATGTTTAGCAGTATTTGTCACTATCACATAATATGCCATGGTTGCAGTTTGGAAGCATAAATCCTGAGGAGCTCAATGATAAATGGGTTTTATTTATGAGTAAATATAATATTTCTAGAGAAAATCTGAAAGAGAATGTGATCATGGTATGATTTTCACCAGATGAGGCATTATGCGGACTGTGAAGTGCCCAAGATTCTGTCTGGCTGTTGACTACTAATGCATGATTTTCATGTGCCTTATTTGGCATGAGCTCCATTTCTTTGTATTTATTCATCCCATTCACATTCATTGTCATTCTTTAGCAAAGCCAACAGAATCTGTGATGATTTCCTAGAACTTACTACATTTTGGGAATGTCCTTTTTATGAGCATGTTCTATTGAGCTGTTGTTGCTTAACTTGGGAAAGAAATGCTTCTGTAACTTTGTGGTTTACTTGAAATGGCAGGACCTTCCTTTGTCTCAGGGAGGATGATGCATGTGTATGTTTCACCCTGAATTTTGCCATGACCCAACATATATGCTATGTGGCAGCAACTGAATACTTTTCTAATAGCTATGACATGTGGAATTAAAATTTCACATTCAAAGCCTAGAGTAAGAGGAAAATGTGGATGACTGTTGGCATTGTAAACATTCCTCCAGGGTCTGCCTCAAGATCCTTGTCATCAGATCAGGGATCAATGAATAAGTCCTATCTAGAAAGTTTCTCAGTGGACCTGGGAGAAATAGTCTAGGCAACTTGGCTACACCTGTCTGAATGTTGTCTCACTCATTTTGGTGCATGCATGCTTTATTATTTCAGAACAGAGGGAAGTGGAATGAGATTATCATTGATTAGCACGGATTGTTCTTTGTCAAGCATTTTGCATGTTACTCAAATTTTTGTGATGAGTGAAGCTTTGGAAAAAAGTTGAACAAAATGCTCATGCTTTGTTTGATATCTACAAGGCTTTTTCTGCATGGGTTTTCATATTACCTCCATTGTTTCGTGGACCCCTTGAAGATGTTGGCATGCCTATTCATTTAAACTGCATCTGGAAAAGTTGATTAGAGCACTTGTGTTCATCATTACTTCTGTGAGAAGTACTATAAATTTCGCTGCTCCAAAGTGCAACACATAGTCTGTATAATTACCGTTTCAGGTATTTGAAATGTTACTGATCTCTCGGGTAACCAGGGGTAAATTACCTTAGGTTTATTTATGCTGTCAGGATGCTGTAATCAACACAAGATGATCTGTGCTTGTCATGCAGGAGGGGGCAGTGTGGTCTTTCTACAATGCAAAGCAAGACTACTACCTGCCTAGTACCCAATGCATATTAAAGTTAGTGACTTGTCATGCTGTTTGACTTTGTGTTTACTTGTTCACTTTGAAAAGATGGAATGTTACATTCATAATTATGACAGCCTGGCACAGATTAAGATGTGTCTTCTAAGTTTAGTTGTGCAGTCTTATGCATGTATCACATGCACTCTATCAGGCCTGTAGTTTTGGGGCTTTGGGGCATGAGTCCCATAGATAACAATCCACTAGGTCTGTGGTTACTGGGCCTGTGTCCCCATGCATTACAATTCATTAGGTCTGTGGTTACTGGGCCTGTGTCCCCATGCATTACAATTCATTAGGTCTGTGGATAATGGGCCTGTGCCCCCATGCATTACAATCCATTAGGTATGTGGTTAATGGGCCTGTGTCCCCATGCATTACAATCCATTAGGTCTGTGGTTAATGGGCCTGTGTCCCCCATACATGACAATCCATTAGGTCTGTGGTTAATGGGCCTGTTCCCCCGTACATGACAATCCATTAGGTCTGAGGTTACTGGGCCTCTGTCCCCTTGCATTACAATTCATTAGGTCTGTGGTTAATGGGCATGTGTCCCCATGCATTATGATCCATGGGCCTGTGTCCCCGTTCATGACAATCCATTGGGTCTGTGGTTAATGGGCCTATGTGTCTCTTCCCCCCCCCCCCCCCCCCCCTACATGACAATCCATTAGGTCTGTGGTTAATGGACCTGTGTCCCCGTACATGACAATCCATTAGGTCTGTGGCTAATAGGTCTGTGTCCCCGTAAATGACAATCTATTAGGTTTGTGGTTGATGGGCCTGTGTCCCCATGCATTACGATCCATTAGGTCTGTGGTTAATGGGCCTGTGTCCCCGTTCATGACAATCCATTAGGTCTGTGGTTAATAGGCCTGTCACATTCATACCATTAGGTCTGTCGTTAATGGGCCTGTGTCCCATGCATTCTATCAGGCCTGTGGTTTCTAGGCTTTGGGGCTTGTGTCACATGCATTCTATCGGGTCTATGGGTTCTGGGGCCAGTGTCACATGCATTCTATCAGGTCTATGGTTTCTGGGCTTTGGGGCATGAGTCCCATGCTGTTTATCAGGCCTGTGGTTTCTGGGCTTTGGGGCCTACTCCAGCTGCTGAACCAAGAGCTACTGCTCCAAACAGCTTGTATGACCACCCAGATGCAAGAGAACTGTACAAGCATTATCAAGATGGACACCAGCAGGCCTGTGCATGCTCTAAATGCCATTGACTGGGAAGAGGAAATATTTTCAAAGGCAACTTGTCATCCATATCAGTCTTAAAACTGCTCACACTTTCCCAGGAGGTGGATGAGCCACCAGGCTTTACTGGGCTTCAGATAGGGAGACACAGCATGCACGGCCAGGCACCAACACTGTCTCGGTCTACTTGGGAAGTTTCTATCCCAGTGCTGGCTCATGGCAGCAAATATGGCAACTTGCACCACACCACACATTTACTAGACTCACAGGTGCCCCGTTGTACTTCAGGGTGTGAAGAAGCAGTGCCAGTAGAGCATCTACACCAAGCATACAATCCAGGAACCATGCGGCTTCAAAGTCTACACCTACCACAGCTGCAGAGGAGCATTGTAGTCACTTGTCCCGATAATGATGCAGACGTTGCATTCTTCAGCAAAAACTTGCAAGCCAGCACTTGCCTCACCATTGAGGTAAACAAGGATATACAACACAAGACCAAAACACATTTGGATAATGTTATATTCTTCACACATCTAATGCAAACCAACATTGTGATCATATACACATTGAACACATGATTAATTTCAATCGCAACGATCAATGCAGCTGTGCAAAAAATGGCGGTGAAGGCTTCCTGTAGCTTCCAGTGGGGTCTGAGTTGACCATCACACATGGGAGGGGGGGAGAGATGGCAGTCTCTCGGCACAGATTACAAGGCACCATGGTGTCAGCATGGGCAATTAGCAGGATCTTGTTAATTAGCAGTCTGAATCATACTGAGATAACCACACCCACTTGATTGGTGCCAATACATTGGGTACAAGCCAGTACACACCCTAGAGGAAATAATGACCAACAATTTGATTAATGCCTCGCGTCCAGCTAAACTTACTGCAAAAGTGCACTGCCAATACCAACATTGATACAGCAAGAACAAAGCAATATCACAGTGTTTTGAGCTAGGGAATCGGAAGTTTTCAAAGCTGACCTAACCTACCTATTTCAACAATAACATGAAAACATAGTGTGTACCCTTAACCAACAATCCAATATTCCATCTAAGAAACTTTCTACAAATATTGTCAATACTTACATTTCACACTATCACACACAACCACATAACTCCTATTAAGCACTGTAGGAGGCATGAGTCTTGAATCTCCAACTCGGTTGAGCTATGGAAATGTTCACAGCAAATTTTCTAATGCTCTCCTGCTATATGGTACAAAAGCTATGAGAAATATTGTCATATTCGAAAGAGTCGAAAAGAAACTCATAATTTTGCTCTGCAGAAAAACAGAAGGCATTTGCTGACTTTCTCACTTGATCTCAGTTGTAACAGCTTGTTCATGCAGTTTGTCCAAGATGACAGGTCTCAATCTTATTTCATTTGCTGCATTGCATCTTTTACTTCTTGTGCACATCAATGTTCGTCCATCTCAGAAACTTTTCTACTGGAACAAAAGTTACTAGACACAAAAGGAGCAAGCTGTTTGCATACAAAAATATACTTGGCTTTTCCCCCCTCCAAGGAATACCGTTTCGATGACCACTAACCAGCCTATTCCAAGCAAGCAACAGATGACTCCAATACCCATCTTTTGTATCAGTGAATCATGGACATGTGGATGGTAAGCAAAATGTTCTTTGAACTCACAACACAACAGTTCATTTTTGCAATGCAAACACAGTAACACTGTCTGACAATTAAGTCAGACATTTATATTCACAGGGTCTTGTGAGCTCTTGACGCCTATGCAAGTGTCTCCTTGTACAGTTTGTCAGCTGAATACTGGCTGCCCCTGGTGTTTCTTTGCAACTCAAAACACTGCCGTTTGATGATGCTGACAAAGAAATCATTTGCAACTTGGAGCATTAGTTCTTAAGCAAATGAATAGGCAATGCTCTCAGGTAATTCAACATTTCAACACAAAACAACTTCATTCAATATTAATTGCTATGTAAATGAAATTAAAAAGGAGAAAGAAATCTCCCAAACTTGCCTTCAAACCCTTCCTCTAACTAGGCACTTATTTAAAGATTCAGTAATCAAATCAAGGTTACTGTAAGGCATTACTTTGATAAAAGCAATCATTACCAAAAATTACAAATGGTATACTTTACAGAGTTATGCATAGATCCAGAGCAAAGCCAAGCAGTGTATCTTGATACTGAGCAAAGAGATTAGTGCAAAAGCCATTTACACACTCTGGTCTTCTGAAGAATAATACTGTAGAGCAGGACTAGATAAAGAGTATGAAATCTCATTGGCTACTTAGTATGCACTACTAATATACAGTCTTCACTTTGTGATTCTTTTCCCCATGTAAGTTACTTTGAGGGAAGGACGGATCATCAGCTATGAATATCAAAGAAAAAAAACCGATCTAATACTAAACTACTCTTGTGAACACAAGACTCTCACTTATCTCACTTTTGAAGAAAATCTTCATCACATCATCATAAATATTATCACATATAATTTTTGATCACAAGTTTAACATCACAAATAAAAATTTGTTATTCAGTGTAAAATCTGCCAAGCAGTCAAAAACATGAAAACAAAATGAATATATTTATTTGCAAACTACACCATGTGTAGAGATCATGAACAATGGGCTCAAACTACTGTGATAAATACAGGCACAGTCTATACACTCTTCATCATTATGGGACAGGCTTTAATGCAGATTATGAGACATACTAAAACAAAGAACATCTCGGCAGCTCAAAATTGTGCTCATAATTACATACATACCATCAGATCCAAGTACCTCTAATCCAAATGAAGCCTGCTTTTTTCCCCATATCATAAAAAATAAATCAAGAAACATATCTTCATCAGTTCATGTCATCAGTTGAATAATGTTTCATCACTATTCATTGGTGAGATATCACAGCAAAAAATAGGCAGTACAAAAGGATAATGTGTAACACAGTTTCATCACGGGAGAAATGGACAAATCTATCACAGAGGCTGTATGAGAGATTTCAGTGCCAGCTCCAGCATCCTGAAAGAGAAAGAATGACATGTAGAGCAAATACATGATGGCTTCTCAGGCAATCTGTACCCTGCACCTCTACTTAACTATTTAGTCCACTCTTCCTTTCACACGCAAAAACTGTTTGAATAACTGAAATCAATCTTGGGCTGACAGTTCATTTACCACCTAACTCCTCCAGACAGATGAGGCAGTTCTTGTGAATGCAAATACTAAAACGCTGCCGATTCTGTTACTGCCGTTCTCTCCTGTGTCTCAAACTCCTAAGCAGTGCACATTCCCATGTATGCACATATGCACACACACGTGTATGCATGCACATACAGAGAGCATGGTGGTATGTTTTTTTTTGTTTTTTTAAATAAAGATGTCAGTGTTGCCAAAGGTGAGCCACACACAACATCCCTTAACACCCCCCATCCCAACCCCACTCCCAAGCACACACAATTCTCAAGCTTATGCACACACATATGCATACATGCAGATCTGAGAGAATTTATGCATTGCTCTAGACAAGCATGCACACACACACTCTCTCTCTCTCTCACACACACTCAATGACATTCTCTCTCTCTCTCTCTCTCTCTCTCTCTCTCTCTCTCTCTCTCTCTCTCTCTCTCTCTCTCTCTCTCTCTCTCTCTCTCTCTCTCTCTCTCTCTCTCTCTCATATACACACACACACATCAAGAAGCAAAACTTTTTGGTACCATTACATTCAGTCTGAGTGATTCTCTTCTTCCAATCAGCAAGACTCATTGAAGCAAGCATATTACAGAGGAGCTCTGTATGGTTCATAATTTTTAGGCTTTCAGTGTCAGCTCACTTTTCCATTCAGATAGAGCAAGAAGAGCCCTTGCAACCAATGGAGAACACACCCTGGACTACTGATCTAACTACACTGACAATGCATAGCAAAATCTCCACACACAGCCATTAGGTCATGTGAACCTAGTCGTTCACAGATCCTTTGCTCCCAGATATTTGTCCACAGCACCAGCATGTTCAGTGTACATCTTTGTAGCTCCAGAACAAAACGATAAGTCCAGTAGTCTCTACTTGACACTGTACTTAGCCAACACCACCACAAGTGCTGGCTTCTCCAAAGCATCCTAAACACCACAGTGCAAAGACAGCATGCGATGAATGAGGATGAAACACCTTTGACACTTACACTGTTTTTATGTTGTCAGGACGTTTATGTGCTGATTAGTGTACTTGGCTATGAGATGATCAGCATATCGTCTTTGTGCTTCTGTTAATGTCACAGGCGGCTGACTGAGGAAAAGGAAAAGAAAGATGGGGAAAAAAAATAACAGGATGAATCATGAAGGGTGGAAAATAAGCATCAAATGTGCTTGATTAATCGCTGAAGCAACACTGCAGCAACTCAAACCTTAGGTACATTTTGACATTTTTGCTTCACAAAATAATTATGTTTTCCTTTTGAGATACAATTTAATGAAAATACAAATTGTGACTAGATATGAATGGAAAATTATTCTCAAATATTTATTAATTCTATAATAGCTTAAGGGGAAAAGTCCATCAAGCAGAAGGGATCATTTATAAGAAAACTACAATTCAGCAACTCTGATAATCAGTACACAGTTTTGCTGATGAAGAATTTTGGACATCATAATGAAATTGCTGTTGATTCCAAACAGTGTTGAGTTTCTTTAATTGTTGCTGTGCCTTCACAACTGGAAAGAAGACAAGTTTCTTTCCCAAAAGATGACAATCAGCACCTGTATGTATGGTTATGCAAATTTTGTCCCTTCTTCTTTGATTGTCTAGAGAAAAGAATATTGAAGTTGGAGGTAAATGAAAGGTCATCACTGACATATTAGTAAAGAAAAGAAAAAAAAAAGAAAAATGCAAATATCATAAAATTGTCATGAATCTATTTTGACTGAAGACCCTATTAAACCCACACAATTTCATTCTAATTGACAAATAGATCACTTATTATAAGAAAAAACTTCAAGAACAAAAGTTTTAATTCCAAACCCTACATCAGTAGCTTCAAAGACTTCTTACAGGTTAGTTGGGTTATTAACAAATTTCCAAATTAATAACTTTTGTTATCCAAAAAAGTTACAGAAATCTAACCTTCACATTAGACCAAAGCTGTACAATTAGAAAGCTTGTCTGTTAGTGTTATTAAAGCACATGTCAGGCCAGACTCTAAACTTGACAATAAATAACTCCATTAGCAGGTGAACTTCATCTTACCTTAATGTGAAGAATGTATGTATCATTAGAACATCAACACATACATTTTGAAAGAGGACATGCATGAATACGCATGGCATTTCTTCCGTTCCCAAGAACTATAGTGATCTAATTACACTGAGAATACCACGGAAGATGTCACAGAAGAAGTAAGTACACATGAGAGTGCAGGTGAAGGAGTAAGTGCGACAGTGCAGCATCCCAACACTGTGCCATACACTGCATGCAGTGATAATGCACAGCCAGTGATGTGCGAAACCCGGCCACCATGGAAGCCAAGCAGAGTCAGACAGGTAGGCTCGTCTAGGTAAGAGGGCAGGTTGAGGAACAACAAGCGACATCTACGCAACTCACCTGTCCTGTGTACCCAGGATCTCAGCTACCTTATCATCTACGATGCCTTCCTTCTCATCTTTTTCATCCTCTTTTCTGTTGTTTGGGTGACAAATACGACAAGTGCTTACAGAGTTTGGACAAAGTGGCAGGCAATGAAATATTGTAAAAATTGGATGGTCTAGTTATCCACCACCAAAGAAATACGGCTTAAAATAAATAAAAGGAATTTGATTTATCAAAAACCACGTAAATTCAGCTTGACAAGAATGATAAATCAAAATGTTCATTTTATGTCAAAAAATCTCTATGGATTTTTATAAGTCAAAACTCGTATGTCAAGCTGAAATTTTCCTCCAGAAGAACCCATAATCAGCAAAACAAATAGAGCTGACAAAGTTGTCTGGGGATGCGTCACAGCAAGTTTGAACTCAGGAGAACATGTCTGCCACGCTGCTGATGTGGCACTGCAAGTTTGAACTCAGGAGAACATGTCTGCCACGCTGCTGATGTGGCACTGCAAGTTTGAACTCAGGAGAACATGTCTGCCACGCTGCTGATGTGGCACAGCAAGTTTGAACTCAGGAGAACATGTCTGCCACGCTGCTGATGCGTCACAGCAAGTTTGAACTCAGGAGAACATGTCTGCCACGCTGCTGATGCGGCACTGCAAGTTTGAACTCAGGAGAACATGTCTGCCACGCTGCTGATGTGGCACAGCAAGTTTGAACTCAGGAGAACATGTCTGCCACGCTGCTGATGTGGCACAGCAAGTTTGAACTCAGGAGAACATGTCTGCCACGCTGCTGATGCGTCACAGCAAGTTTGAACTCAGGAGAACATGTCTGCCACGCTGCTGATGTGGCACAGCAAGTTTGAACTCAGGAGAACATGTCTGCCACGCTGCTGATGTGGCACTGCAAGTTTGAACTCAGGAGAACATGTCTGCCACGCTGCTGATGTGGCACTGCAAGTTTGAACTCAGGAGAACATGTCTGCCACGCTGCTGATGTGGCACTGCAAGTTTGAACTCAGGAGAACATGTCTGCCACGCTGCTGATGTGGCACAGCAAGTTTGAACTCAGGAGAACATGTCTGCCACGCTGCTGATGTGGCACAGCAAGTTTGAACTCAGGAGAACATGTCTGCCACGCTGCTGATGCGGCACTGCAAGTTTGAACTCAGGAGAACATGTCTGCCACGCTGCTGATGCGTCACAGCAAGTTTGAACTCAGGAGAACATGTCTGCCACGCTGCTGATGTCACACTGCAAGTTTGAACTCAGGAGAACATGTCTGCCACGCTGCTGATGTGGCACTGCAAGTTTGAACTCAGGAGAACATGTCTGCCACGCTGCTGATGTGGCACAGCAAATGCAAAGTGAGCTCCTGGAATCTCGTCAGAATGCAAGCTTCCTACATGCAACCATTTCATGCTCTGCACAGGTGATGCATACATTCCATGCAAACTGCAGTTACTGCAATGGTACATCCAAAACCATTGCACATTCATGTTGTGGGTGATGGATGCATGGATGATTGGTATGACCATCTGCCCAGCCAAGACAATGAAGATTACATGTGTGACATTTCCAACAAAGCAATCATTCAAGATACTTACAATTGGTACTCATACCACGACATGGACCGTGGTTTGCTGAATTTAGAAAATTTCTTCTCGTCTTCTGTGGCTTCCCTCTAAAGGAAAAGACAGAACATTTATCATATATATATATATTTATCATATATATATATATATATATATATATATATATATATATAACACATTGATTTTATCTAGGAAAACCCCCAATATTCAAGAAAATATACAATGATTTGCTGATTTTCTTTTTGGTCACAGCATGTTTCACAAATTCATACCTAAGATCATGACTTATTTTTCTATGTGAAATTTTCAGAACATCGGGAGAAAATAGCTGTTAAGGGTTTTAAGATTACAGGCATTACAAAACAGCTTCCAGTCATCAACACAGTGAATCACTTGTCAAGCAATTACAATGAAGACAGGTTGGTATTCCACCTGAGTGTGGAAAAGCTGGGACAAAAATGGAGATACAGAAACAGCTCTGGAATTGTGTAAAAAACTATTTCAAAACAATATTTTATTATTTACTTGTACAAATTCAAGGTCACTTATCAAGGGACATTTCTAAAAAATCTGGGGGTCATCTGCAATGACCGCCTTGTTTGGTAACCACTGCACAGATACTGCAATTGGATCAAGCCATTCAAATTGTCTGCCAATTATTCCGAGTTAGAACCCACCCACTACTCAGTGCTGTGCCCTTGGAGGACAGACAGTGCTGATACTGCCGACTATAACTAGCAGCGGACTAAAGACAGAGCCGGTAGAGAGTTGTAAAGGATGCTGGCAGAACTAGACACTGGTGTGAAATTCATCACAGTGAAGGTGCAAACACTTGAGCAACAGCACACAGCAAAAGACTGGCAATGCACAGAGAATCAGGAAAAGTATTCTGTTTGATAAACAGAAACCCAAGTGTTACTAGACACTTCAAAGATGAAACCATCACTAAACTGTCTATGTTTCAGTCAGCTCTAGCACTAGTATCATGCAGAAGACTCAGCAGCTTCATGTCAATCTTCTATAACCAGAATATTGCTAAGATTCTGGCACTTTAAACAAAGATATATTGTCCTCTTTGAGGCTACAAAAAACAAGCAAGAAATTCACATGAAGAATCTCATCTACAATTACATTTCAGACACTTGGAGCAAAGAGGATGCCAAAGGTCAAGCAACTACACTCCTTTGACTGAACACCAGCAATGCAGGAAGAGAGAAGGCCCCTATTCTACACCATGTGAAGGAACCCACATGATCCTGGGTGCTGGACACTCGGGGTGGGGTGCAGCGTCGGGGGATGGGGCGGAGAGGGGTCGAGTCAAGACGTGTGGGTGGAGAGTGCGATCTGAAGCGGGTGGGCCCAGGACTCACGCTGCGACTGCGACTGGTTTCCTTGGCAGGGCTGCAGTATGGGTTCTGGCGATCTAAGGCGGAACGGAAGGAGGAGCTGTAGGGAGTAGGGCTGCGGCCACGGAGTGGTGATCGACGAGAAGTGGAGGCATATGGCAGCAGGTCAGGCTCATCCAGCAGGTTGTCAATGGGATCAGGGCTGGGACTATGGGGACGGAGGTAGCTGGGGCGGAAGTCACAGACGCTGTTGCTCAGCTTATCCTGGCTGCCCCCAAATGGCAAGCGACGCCTGGCCAAAGCCGACTGGCGATCTCCGCCACTGCTGTCTTGAGGTGACTTGCTGGGGGCTCTGGACAAGTATGAAGTGCTGAGGTAATCTGGCTGGCTGCTCCCCAGCTTTTCAGGGTAGAGCTGCAAGTCTGGGTAGTCACGACAGCGTGTCAGGGATCTCCCCCTGCCCTGGTTGTAGTAGCGAGCCTTGCGATGTGGGTAAATCTCCCTGAATGAAGACGGGACCACAGGAGCTGGGATGTCTTCGGTTGTGAAGGCATAGCGATGGGGGGACTTTCTTGCAGGACTTCGGCTGGTGCTTCTGATGGGACTGCGAGCAGGACTGCGAGTTGGGCTGCAGCGCGTGGGGCTCCTGCGAGTGGGGCTGTAGCTAGGGCTGACGACGCTTCGCTTTGGCATAGAGCTGCGCTGGTCCAGCCTTGTAGGGGAAGGCACAGAGGAGGAACGGATGCGGGATGGAGAGGAGCTGGAGTCAGATGAGACCCCTGAGTCTGAAGAGTACCGTGACATGATGGAGGCAACCTTAGCTGCCTGCTCCTTCTCCAGGTTGCTGCTGACTTCATCAAAGAGTGCCGAGCGCTCCTTCCGCACCTCGTCCAGGCATGATCTCAGGTCATTCACTGTGCCTTGGGACTTCTTATAGCACCTTGACATGGATTCCAGTTGCTGAAAGAACATAAATACGAGATGGTGACATCCATGAGCAAAGATACAAAAATGCACAGACAAACATCCCAGTTTTCTTCAGCATCTTGCCATTATATCAATTTGCTATGAGTATACAAGTATAAAAATCAATGACACTAGCACCAATGATAGAAACAGGGAAATGGCCTGTCCCTAACATTCCAAATCAGGACCCACAATGGAATCTCAGCTTGGTTACTGCAGCAGAAACAAGGGAAGAGGTCCTCCAATCCTCTGGTGTTGAAGGCTAGAGACAGATCGCATGTATGCGGGATACGTCTTCATGGAGATATGTGACAGCTTCTCAGAACTGGATAGTTATGAGAGATTAATAAAAGACTGAATGCCCCAGTAGACACAAAGGTTTAACTGAAATTCTCAAATAGCAAAAGACTTTCTGAAAAGCAGGGTTTCCATAGCCTGCTCAATGCCAAAGTCCCAAGAGCTAAAGAGGCAATATAGGACAGATCATAAGAAAACTAGAACTTCCAGGGCTAATGTTGAGGAGACAGAAGCAGTGAGTTGTGTAACTTACATGTATAGTGGAAGCTGAGAACATACCAGAAAATACTGTGGTGGACACTGAGTCACCCATGATCACTTTCAGCAGAGCAGTGAAGTGTTGAGCTACCTGTCTCAGAGCAGTGTTGTCCGTGTAGTGGATGTTGATGCGGGCGCGCAGGCGCTGGTTCTCCAGGCGCAGGGCCTCGATGCCAGGCTTGTTTTCTGTGATGGCCTTGTCCAGTAGAGCCAGGGTCTCCTCCAACTCGCGCTCCAGCTCCTGCTGTGAGGTCACCGACTGGAACAGCTTGTTCTCCGCCTCCTGCACACGGCCCTCCATCACCTCCGCCCTCTGCTTCTCCTGCTCCAGCAGCGTCCGCAGATCCATGTTCTCTGCCTGTTTTAGAAACAATAAAAATAAAAGGTTTGGATTTCAAGAAAAACATCAGGAGTTGTCATGTAAACCTGTCCATCATTTATATTTGCAAGTTTGTTTTTTTTAATTTATTTTTAAAGAGCTGTGTGTACAAAGCATCTGTATACCATCATCTCCTTCTACAAAATGCTTCTGTCCTACAAATGTCTAATGAAGTTAGATTCACACAACATTCAATTCCACACAAGAATTGATTTTGTTCTTTGTACATACATTATAATAATAATAATAATAATAATTTATTATACTTATAAAGCGCCTTTCCCGAGGTTCTAGGCGCGTAACATATATACATACATATACAAAAATAAACATACAACACACAGTCTATACATTTAGTCATCCAGTCATAGTCAAACACATGCATTCAGATGTACACAGTCAGACTGACAATATACTATACAAATATTTACACAGATGTCAAGATGTACGTGGGGGTAGAGGAGGGGGGGGGGGGGGGGGGGGGTGCAGCAGGATTCTAACAAATTCACAAGTAATATTGCTGAAAAAGGTAGGTTTTGAGGTTGGATTTGAAGGAAGAGATGGAGGTAGAGTGTCGGATATTGTGAGGGAGAGAATTCCACAGTTGAGGGCCATAGTATGAGAAAGAGCGAAAGCCATGAGTTCTGCGCTTGAAGCGACCTTGGCGGAGGAGTCGAGTGTCAGCAGAAGAGCGGAGTGAGCGAGAAGGGGTGAACAGAGAGACCAGATCAGAGAGATAGGTAGTATTCTAGCTTTTTCCCCCCTCAGAATTTCCATTTTCTTGCCTTTACCAACAAAGCACATGCTATACCCTCAAAACATTTACTTGCAGAACAATTAGGAAAGACAGCATGACTTAGCCTCAGCTGATGAAGCAAAATTATTTCCTACCTGTGACTTGGCCAGATGCTTTCTGCAGTCATCCAGGACTTCGTTGGTCTTCATGAGCTTCTCCCCAATCTCCCTCTTTCCATTGGTCAGCTTGGCATGGAGGATGTCATTCTCCACGATGGCGGAGGCCAGGGACTGCTTCAGCTCAATGATGTCCTCCTCTGACAGGTCTCGCCTGGTGATGAGGCGTTTCCACCCTGCCTTCCTCTGTAGGTCAAGGGCATTGTTGATGTCAAGGCCATTCCCCCAGATTTCCTGGGAGACACTGCGGATTGGGCTGCTGTAGCCCAGGCTAATGGGCAGGGTCATGTCATTGGGGTCAAAGAGCGAAGAGTAGCGCCAACCACGCTCAATGGCACCGGTAGATTGGCTCAGTCTGTCTGGAGAGGCACGGGGGGAAGGACGGCGCCTTGTTGCTACAGGGGAAGTTCTTCTTGGGGAGTGGCGACCAAGTTCCCTGACCCGTTCCTCCCTGCTAGGGGGGGAGCCAACTCTACGACTTGGGGACGGTCGTTCTGGGCTGTGTGTATGGGTTCTCATGGGGCTGTCTGCTTGAACAGGGGACAGGCGGCCTGATCTTCCTGGTGAGGTCTCAGTGACGACCTGTCGCCGAGGACTCATTGAACGCGACCTGCTAGCGCTCCGGCTGCGAGATGTCTCAAAGACCATCTGATTGCCCTCATCATGGACCTCGTTTTCAATATTGTAAGGGTTGCTGCGTTCGGCCCTCTGCTGAGCATCCCAGGTTTGTCCTGTGGCCCGTGTTCCAGATTCCTGAGGAGCATTCACCGACCTGGGTCTCTCCAGCACATCCACCTTGTACCTGAGCTCCTCTATCTCCCGTGTAAGCACCTCGATGAACTTGGCCTGAGCTATGGAGTCGACCCTGCTGGCATCCAAAACTACATCAGCTTCTTCCTTCTTGCGCTGCGCCTGCTCCCATGCCTCCCTTCTGGGCACATGCCCCGACGTGGAGCTCCTTGAGGTGGGCTCAGGAGAGGCATCATGCTGGGGAGAGCGTCGGCTCAAGCTGTCTGCAGGAGAGGTCAGATGGCTCCTGCCTGAGGGGGAAGGGGTAGAGCGTCCGTCTGCCCGACTGGCATTGAGGCGCTCCCGGATTTGGGCTGGAGTTAGTGTGTCATAAGGCCTTCTTGGACTGACATAATCTTTTATCTCCATTCTGTATGAGAGTTCATTTCGCCTCCTTGCCTCCTCCTCTTCTCTAGACTCCTGCTCTCTTTCTTGACTTTCCCTTTCCTTTCTCTCTCTCTCCCTGGCTCTCAAATCCCTCTCCCTAGCTCTTCTATCCTTTTTCTTCCTGCCGTCAGAACTTCCACCATCATGTTCAGAAGAGTCTTTGTCCATGACTTTTAAGGGGACAGTCTCATCACTATCATCTTCCCTTCGTCGTAGAGCAGAGTCATCAGGCATTGATTCTTTCACCTCAAGTCGGGCCCTTCTGATGGCCTCGGAAAGGAGCAAGACGTCAACGTTGTCACCCAACTCGTCAAAAAGATATCTGGAGACGCCAGATGATAAGAGCAGAGCATCAGGGTCACTCATGGCAGAGCTGAGTTCTTGCAACATCTGCCTTCTTTCCAAGCGCTTCTCTTTCCTGCTCTGCTGTTCTCTTATGGAGCTGACTTCTTCGTCTGCTACAGCAATCTCAGCAGACCTGTCTGGTGTTGGGGTTCTCCTTCGGTCAAAATCTCCCGTGTCCAGGCTGCGATGTCTTCTCCCGCTGTCTGGTAGGTCTCTTGGCGACTCTCTTGGGATGGATGCAGGACGAGAGGGGCATGGCGAGAGGTTCCAAGACCAGTCACTGGTGCTGCTGTCAGCCACAGGTCCCTGGGACAAGCGATCTAGTGCATCTTCCCACTGATGGAAGTAGTCAGTGGGGCGCTTGATCCGAACATGGGACCTGGAGCCGCTCTCAGGGGGTCTTCGTGGTAACGAATGACCAGTTCCAACCACAACGTCTGACTGGCTCCTGGACCTGCCAGCTTCTGGCCTCCTGGACTCTTCCTCTGCACTGTTGACCTCCCGCTGCCCACTGCTGCTGATACTGTCCAGTAGAGCACCATCAAGCAGTGAATCCAGCCTGCTGCCATCCATGATGGAGTCTGTGTCCTCTGAGGATTTGAGATCCTCCTGCATGTGGTGCTGCTGCTGGAAGTCCGAGCTCTCTTCCAGGTCAGACCTTGATGACCTCTGAATCATGGAGGGAAGCTCCAGCTTGAGCTGGCCTGAGGACCCAGTAGACAATGACTGCAAAGGAGAGGAAGAGGCCTCCAGCCGACGTGGGGACTGGGGAATACCTCTCAAGTGTGGAGAAATGCCCTCAGGCTTCCTTGGGGATGCTGCATCCCGCTTGCGGGGGGAGGAGGTGCGGGGGGAGGATGGAATGTCAGACCTACGGGGTGAGGGAGGGATGTCCTTCATGCGGACCTGTGGGGCAGCAGCTTCCTCTCCAGCTGTCGTCTCCCCTTCCTTGTCGCTGCTGGCGCTGCCAGACAGAAGCATGCTCTCCACCTGCTGGCTGATGGTCTCCATCAACACGCTCTCTGACTGGGGGTCGGGACTATCCTCTGCCTGGATGGCTGGGGAGACATTCTCGCTACCGAACAGAGACCCTGTAGAAGACGAAGCCCAGTCGGATGTGTCTCCACTAGAGGCGTTGGTTCCCATGCCATTCCCCTGACGCATGGTCAGCCATGGGGTTCGCAATTTCTCCTTGCGCGGTGACCTGCTCATGTGGAGCCCCCTTCCCTCGGACAGAAGCACACGGTGGTAGCGGCGGCGTTGGGGCTGGTCTGACCTGGAGTACAGCTCTCCATCAGACGAGTACTTGACATTCTCTGGGGAGGAGTCCAGGCTGCTGTCACGGCTCAGAGGAGACGCATCTCTACTGAGGGGAGAAGCATCTCTGCTGCTAGGCTGCAGTCTCTCTGCACTCTGGAAAAATATTCACAAATGCATTTGAGAGAGAGAGAGAGAGAGAGAGAGAGAGAGAGAGAGAGAGAGAGAGAGAGAGAGAGAGAGAGAGAGAGAGAGAGAGAGAGAGAGAGAGAGAGAGAGAGAGAGAGAGAGAGAGAGACAGAGAGAGAGAGAGATAGATAGATAGATAGAGAGAGAGAGAGAGAGAGAGAGAGAGAGAGAGAGAGAGAGAGAGAGAGAGACAGAGAGAGAGACAGAGAGAGAGAGAGAGAGAGAGAGAGAGAGAGAGAGAGAGAGAGAGAGAGAGAGAGAGAGAGAGAGAGAGAGAGAGAGAGAGAGAGAGAGAGAGAGAGAGAGAGAGAGAGAGAGAGAGACAGACAGACAGACAGACAGCCAGCCAGCCAGCTATGGAGGCTGGCTCAACAAGAATGAATGAATTCATGAATGTTCAGTTGCCTTGGGCAAAGGCTGTTGTTATTTGTTGACTCCAGCCAAAAACCAAGGCTACAGCAAAATGTTGTTATGTTGTACTGTTATGTGGGGTTATCTTCAGCCGTGGTAAGCTCCTAACATAACAACTGGCATTCTCTGGAGACAGAAATCAAATCCCCTGAAGACGGAGTGTGGCTGCCTATATGGCGGGGTGTTCAAAAACAGTCACACACACAATCATCTCACCCACTTGGGTGATCCTGGGAGTGTTTAGCCCAGGTACGCAACAGCAACAACAACAACATGAATGTTCAGCTTTGAGTCATATCTAATGAAATAGATTTATGTTCCTTTTAATAATAAATCAAATTACAAAATGCCTACACTATATCAACCATGATAATTTGCACAGAAAAAGCTGTGTCTCAACTTATACAATCATCAACTAAGCGACAAAGAAGACAAATTAAGATAGGAAGTAACTGTTACTTGTCACACTCACTGTGTCACACAGAATTTTATGTCCGGCCAGTAAAAATTAACTTACAAGAGAAACCCTTGATTGAGACATGGTATCTCCACCAATCTGCAAACAACAAATGCAACAATAATTACATTCAAGCAGGATTATGCCTTGTTAAAAATGAAAACAGATTCATAATTATATACACACACTCACACACACATCCATGCACGCATGTGAGCATACGCACACACACACACACACATACACATGCACACACACGCACAAGGACATGCACACACATGATAAATTAACGCTCAGACAGACTTGTGTACATTTAAAAAATGGGAAACCACCAAAATCCTTCCTTCTATCAGGAGACATCAGAAAGGACATCATTTAACGCATATGATAAAATCCTCGTCATGATGGCTTAAAGATAATGAGAACCAAAAATCACTCTGAATGGATTTCTAGTTAAAGGTTCCTATTAATAACTCTCAAAAACCCACAGGCAGCTTCTAGTAGATTGTGCCTACCCTTCTTCGAAGCAGGGCAATGTAGATCATCAACGTGTGCTCATCTACTGTCCCGTCTATGATGTCTGAAGGTCTGGAGGTAGAAGACACATGTAAGTAAAGCAGCCAGAGCCGATCAAAGCCCACCTCATCGGCTGGAACACCTGGCTGCTGGGAAATACCTTTATACACAGAAAAATCACGTAAGTATGCTGATCAATTAAAAAAAACCCCAATGACAGCCTTTTCTAATCAAGCTTTCAGTGAAATGTCAATTTGCTTTCAACTTCAAAAGACAACACTTCACTGCCACTACAGTTCAGTACTCACAGACAAGATGCTCAATTTCTGAACAGCTCGAAGAAAAAATGAATACAAAATGTCAGGTAACATCTCCAGACCAGATCTCAACTTTCTGAATAGTTTGAGTGTGAAGAAGTAATGCTCCTTCCGATAGATATATATACTGCTTTGCTTCCTGATCAGGTATTTCAGTTTTCTGTCTGTGCTCATGACACTCCAAGTCACAAATAAAAAGCTATACCATGAAAGAGCAGCCGGAAGGACAAAATATGGAGTAGAAGATACAATTCTCTGAGAGCTTGTAGTCCACATTAGGAAGACATCACTCCTCAGTGGCACTTACGAGAGGATGCCTCTGGAGATGCCATACTTTTCCTCCGTGATGTCCATCAGCTTAGTGAGTTGAGCTACAATGTCCTACAAAAAGAGAAACAGGCAATATGCTATACATCAAACTGCATGTATCAGGGGGTACAAGTAATTTACTTCATGGTAAAAGATTTTATGACAAGCATATATTCCTTAAAGCAACAGCAGCACATGTCCACACAGCATGCATGCACACACACACATATGTGCACACACACACACACACAAACACACACACACACACACACATATACATACATGCACATTGCCTTGGGCGGCAAAGGCTGATGTTATTTGTTGACTCCAGCCAAAAACCAAGGCTACAGCAAAATGTTGTTATGTTGTACTGTTATGTGGGGCTTATCTTCAGCCGTGGTAAGCTCCTAACATAACAACTGGCATTCTCTGGAGACAGAGATCAAATCCCCTGAAGACGGAGTGTGGCTGCCTATATGGCGGGGTGTTCAAAAACAGTCACACACACAATCATCTCACCCACTTGGGGGATCCTGGGAGTGTTTAGCCCAGGTACGCAACAACAACATACATGCACACACACACACACACACACAAACACACACATATATATATATACACACACGCACACACACACACATACACACGCACACATACACACACACACACACACACATATATATATATACACACACGCACACACACACACACACACACACATACACACGCACACATACACACACACACCTTTGCACACATGAGATAAGGGGACACTAGCACTTTCTCCTTATGTAGTCAAACAGAAGTAAGCAGGTTACATAGTGGATAGTTCATTAATGATAACCTATAAACATACATGGTTATTTCCTAGAAAAGTTACATGACTTCTGCTTTATCAAAATTGTGGAAAATAGAGCAGCACTTTTGTTCTTTACGATCACATCAATGGTTTAGAGCGGGTTTCAAAATGGAAGAAACTTGGAATGCTACTCACTTCATCTTCCACCTTGGTGCCAGCATACTTCTTTAGCAGGGTAACAAACCACTGGCCTGTGCACAGACTGTGAAATTGAAAAGAAATGTTTTATAATTTTGTCATGGTATCATTTCAAAGCATACAGGGCGCACTAGCAATGAGTAACCTCCCTTCCTCGAAAATTCTTGTAAAATGTATTAATAGCCCTGACTACATAAAAGAAAAGGCCTTCCATTCTCATTTAATCTTAAAGAAAAAAAGCTCACTTAAAAATCATTATAAGACTAGGTTCCTCAATGCAAAAATAAGAAATGAACAGGGCTGTTCCAGAGACAAGTTTGATTCCCTTTTGTAAATGCATAGTGCTCTATGACAAATGAAGTCACCATAACACAGGGCAACAACTTCCACACTCTACCTTACACTCTACATCCACACTGAAGTTTCTGCAAGCTTACTTGAAGGCCAGGGTGTTTCTGGGGTCAAAGGTTGTTCCAAGTTCCTGCTGACACCATTCCAAGAGGTGCTTCTTGCCAATGCCCACGCTGCGCTGGTAGGCATTCTGGCCTGCAAGGGGAAATGATTCCAAGGATCTCACTTTGGAAGAAAAAAAAGTAGTTAAAATAACAAGGCCACTAAAAAAGAGAGGTGTGTGTGTGTGTGTGTGTGTGTGTGTGTGTGTGTGCATGCATGCGTGCGTGTGTCAGTAGATAGGGTGAACTTTTTTATTCATGGAGGCCAGATGGAGACTTCACACAGTTGGTTGGTGTGTGTGTGTGTGTGTGTGTGTGTGTGTGTGTGTGTGTGTGTGTGTGTGTGTGTGTGTGTGTGTGTGTGTATACATGTGTGTCTGTGTTTTTCAAGAAATGTCAAGTATACAGTAGATTTATCTGAACATACATAACCATTCCTCTTTTGCTGAAAAAGCTTTTAGACTCCAGTGGTGCCTAGTGCTTACCTTTGTATTTGCAGTCTGAGAACTCCACTGATACTAAGGGCATACTGAGGGTAAGCAAAACTTTCCTTTTGTGACAACTGACAGTTGTTTTCCTTTACTTTCTTGTTTCCATTAATAAATTTAAATGTGACTTTAAAAAAGTCTAGGGTCAGCAGAATGAAATAGGGTTGACCACAACTGTAACCACAACTATATTTTCTTGTTGCCATAATAAGAACAAAGTGACAATAGGACTGACTCAGTGTGAGTGAGTGAAGTACAGCCATTGTGTGGCACAAAATAATGGGACACTTTCTTTGTTCAAACTTCAAGCAACACTATTAGAAATTAAAATGTGTGTATGTGTGTGCACGCATGTGCATCTGCATGCATGCAAGCATGTTTGTGTGTGTGTGCATGCATCTACATGCATGCGAGTGTGTGTGTGTGTGTGTGTGTGTGTGTGTGTGAGAGAGAGAGAGAGAGAGAGAGAGAGAGAGAGAGAGAGAGAGAGAGAGAGAGAGAGAGAGAGAGAGTAATTCCAAACCATTGCAGCATGATTGATGTGCCTTGAAACTACTCTAGCTAATGCAGTCATGACCTAAATTAAAGTCCTTTTACTTTCATTTTGAAGTTCAGGAGAGCAGCCTCCCTCGCCCATTCTGAGAAGTCTTTCTATGCTGGGGGGAGGGAGAAGTGCAAAGTGGTTGGGGTGGAGGGAAGGAGAAACTACCAGTTGTCAAAAACTTGCACCTGTCCGTCATTAACAGTTATGAGGCACTTTTTAGCTTCATTTTGATAGCAAAGTGCATAACAGGTGACACATTTGTCTTCATATCATATATCAGCAGCTGTAGATCTCACTTCAAGGGACTCAGAAAAAGCTTACTGGACACTTCAATGGTCATAGCAAGGTGCGGACAGCACTGCCTTACCAATGTAGTGAATGCTGTAGTTAAGAATGAGCAGCCAGAGAACATCCAGCAGTGCCTTGATATCTCCATCGATGATGTCTGAAACTCAGACGTCCACTGGTGAAGTAGGCTCAAAAGCACACAGCAGTTCACAATGACTACAACAGTAGAGCAAAAAAAAAAAAGAGAGAAAAAAGTTGTGATTGCGGTAACATGGCCAGATATAATGTTGGTGGGTTGGTCTGAACTTTTATCGGTTTTAAAGACACCAGATTGAACAAAAATATCTTTAACTGAAAATGATTTTTGTTAATGTGAGAGCGCTCATTGAGCAGGGAAGATGGGACAGCTTATATTTCATTGATTACCATTGATTTCTTTCTTTTATTTTTTCGTGAATCAAAAAAAAATGTTTAGGGTTACCAGAAAAAAAGGGTTCATGTTACCATAACCATGACTACTTTTGTGTGGGTACGGTGCCCTTAACCATAGCATTAGCATCATCAAAGTAAAAAAAGTTTTTAAAAATTATATTATTATTATCATCATTATTATTATTACTATTATTATTATCATCATCATCATTGTCACGGTTGGGGTGGGTGGAACGTGGCTCGAACCCCAACCGGACAGTGAAAAAAAATAATAATAAAGGGAAAATCCTTCCTCAGTCACTAATCACATTTAAAGACGATGACGCCACAAACCAAATCCGATGTAAAACAAAATCAACGCAATTAGTTATTACTCAAACATCTTTCAAACAAAACTTTCCCGAACATACAAATGAAAATGAAAGAAGAAAAGAAAACGCTTACAAATTTACAACCATTTACAAAACCGCCCAACGGGCTTATCCACAACAGTTCTTAGTCCATTATCAATCCCCTCCCCGCAACTGCAAACACTCCGGACTGCATGGACATGGCTCATCAGCCCCCTTACACCATGCAAGGCTATCGGGCACGAAAACCACAAAAAACAGTCCAGAGTAAACGCTAACCAAGCCACGGTGTTCCCAGATAACTCTCCTCTCCAGAAACGCACAGAGAGACGCGGTGGGCCAGCTCTTACCCTGAACCGACAAACCGACAGGGGAAACATTATTAACAAGAACATTTTACTTTAAACAAAAAACGCCCACACGGGGCTTACACATAAAAAGCTCTCAGTCAATTATTCTTCCTCTATATCCATTATAGCCTCTCTATTTATAAGTGATGCGGAACGTTAACAATCCAATCATGCACGAAAAGAACGCTCTGCTTGAGCCACTGCAGAATTAAAAAAAAAAAAAGCACGTGCAAAACGTTCTGGAATATGCTCAGTCAGCAAGTGCTGATCTTGCAAAACACTTAAAGGTAAAAATGTGGCGAGGTGGACTTAAAGTACCACCACATGCCACAACATTTCTCTTTATAAATTCCTATAAAAATAAATAATAAAAAACTGAGCCGTGACAATCATCATCATCATCATCATTACTACTACTATTATTGTTCAAAGCCCTAACATATGTTCCTAGAAAAGTTGACTCTCAAGTTGTACACAAGAATAAGTAAAGTTTTGTTGCATTTATCAGTCAGGAGCAGTAACTCACCTTGCACGGTGAAGGTGAACTTGATGCCATGGTTCTTCATGTGATCCAGAACAGTCTGGATGTAGCTCCATTGTGTGGTCACACCACAGGCCTGGAAATGGAGGTAATAACGTTTTACACTATATCTTTGCAAGCACAAAACTGCTGCTTTATGAGCACACACACACACACACACACATGCATGCATAAATATACACATTATGCATGCCAACACATTACCCTACATGCATGCATGCAAGCACATACATATATACTCATGTTTGTGCACACACACACACACACACACACACACACACACACACACACACACACACACAAGAATGCAGCTACATTAAGCACAACATATTTATTAATCATGCACATATCATGCTGGATGTGTATTTGAATTCTTAAAGTCCTGTATATGGGATGCAATGACCAATGATGGTATTTGTTCTACCTGGGGAAAACCCCTGTAAGGCATGTCTTTTGATTAAATATATGGTAAAATCTGCCCACAAGAAAACACACGCACACACGCATGCATGCATGCATGCACACACACATACACACACACACAACTATAATGCACATGTCACATGTGGAAAACTGTCACTTCATTTTCTCCTGATATGGATGAGATAAATTGTCTTCTCAGTCTGAATCATCCACCCACCACCCACACAGACACCCAAGTGGTGGCTGCTGCTGGTTTCCTCCTCAGCAGGAACCCAAGTATGGTCATGAAACTTTTATCACTGCCTTGCTCTAGAGACACGCATAATGCTGAAATGGTCGTTATCGGCAACATTTCCGGACACTGTACCTGAGGTACTCTGTCCGATCGGACTCTGTCCGATCGGACAGAGTACCTCAGTTTGAAATCTCGGCATTTGAACGAGAACGAGACCGCAACCGCCACTCCGCCTGACTGACTTAGCACGCCCGGGGAGTTATGCTAAGATCCGGCTGCGTTAATAAATCTGCATTTTGTGACAAACGTCTTGCTCGGCGGTACTGTACTTCATGCAATAATAATAATAATAATAATGGGTATTTCTATAGCGCTTATTCTCAGGTGAGCTCTAAGCGCTTTACAATCTTGTTCACACATCACAAGCAGATAATCAGATACAAGCAAATCACGTAAGCAATTAACACTAGCAGCAAAATCACGTACAATCAGAGCAAGCATACAAACACATAACATTAACAAGCAAGCAGGCAGAATAATCAAACACATTTGAAGCAAGCATACAACAAAAGAAAATAAACAAACAAGCAGGCTAAATAATCGAACACAATCAAGCAGGCATACCAACACAGTAAATAAACAAGCAAGCAGGCAACCAATCGACAATCTAAACAAGAATGAAATAAGCAAATGAAGAGAACAAACAAGCAAGCAAACACAAACGAGATAAGTGAATCAAAAACAAAATATTTACAAAATACAATTACGAGAATATGTTCGGGGAGCTGTGAAGTTGAGCGTGTGGGGTCAGTGGGAGGGAGGGGTGGGGGCTATTTGGCAGATGTGTATGCTAGAGAGAACAGGTGTGTCTTTAGATCAGTGCGGAAAGAGTCAGACTCGGAAGAGGGATACAGACGAAGATTAGCAGGGAGAGAGTTCCAGACGAGAGGAGCGGAGGCAAAGAAAGAGCGGTCACCAAAAGATGATTTCATTTTACGAGGGACGAGGGTGGTGGTGTTTGCTGAAGAGCGAAGTGTTCTGCGTGGCGTATAAGTGTCTATGAGGGCTGTAAGGTATGCGGGTCCTGTCTGTGTGAATGCATTGAAAGATAAGCATGCAATTTTGTAAATGATACGTTCCTCGACACGGAGCCAGAGTAGTTTCTGAAGGTGGGGGGTGATATGCTCAAATTTGCGGACTCTACAGATCAGGCGAGCGGCGTTGTTCTGCAGTTTTTGTAACCTGTCAATGAGATACTCGGGACAGCCATAAAGCAGAGCATTACAATAATCTAGCTTGGATAGAATGAACGCTGAGACAAGGGTCTTGGCCGCTTGCTCAGAGAGATAGTGACGGATTGAACCGATGCGACGGAGCTCAAAGTTCACAGAATGAATGATGGTCTGAACCTGTGCATGCATAGTGAGGTGGGAATCTAACATAACGCCTAGATTTTTCACTGTGTTAGAAAAGGGGACAGTAGCATTGCCGATGGTGATGGACTCTGGGAGCTGGACAGAGGTAGACATGCGTGGTGAGGAGGCAACCATTACCTCGGTCTTCTCATCATTTAATTTCAGCTTATTGAATGTCATCCATGACTTGACGTGAAGGACACATGCTTGCATTGAGTGCATTAGAGTGTCGAAACTCTTGGTGTTCTTGCCGATCTGGCATTCACTCGTCATACCCCTCTCTCCCCCCATTTCCCCTTACTTACTCACCTCGTTTTTCTTGATATTTAGTATTTGGTTGGTTATTTTTTTGTACTTTCATGTGGCTTTGTCTGTGTGAGTGTTCGTGTTCTATGTTTCTTGTTGACTAATGACTTCTTACGTTTTTGACGACTTTACTGAGACAGAAGCAGCTTGGCCAGGCTGCCTGACGGACAGACTTACTAACGGAAGGATGATGACAAAAACCTGTTGTTTAGCCACTTTCTCTTGTTGATCTTTTCTTTTTCTGTTCTTTTTTGGTTTGTTTTGGCTTTGAATGTCGAAAGGACAAATTTGAGATGTTGTTTGAACTCTAAGTTAGGAATTTACCTTTGTACGTCATATATTGAACGTCATGCAAAAAGACACTGTCACTTCCTGTCCATGGTTTTTGCAGTTAGCTAGAACCCCACGTAAACAGTTGTTTTTTTACTTTTTTGATAATTGTACAAGAGGAGTGGAGCTCTTTCCCGTCAGGCTTGCCGTGTCATTCACAGTTTTCCATAGCCATGAAATGAAAATGTTAAAGTAAAAGTAAAAAGTACCTACTTCTAGAAGCGTTGTGAGCCAACCAGTGAATTCAACGTACAAGGGAGCCAAAAGGTATATTTTTCTCCTTTTTGGTTTTTTGTGTGTAAACACTCACGTGTGTTGCGAGATGTGGTTTCAGTTTGTATTTCAGCTGAAGTGTGAAGAATTGATTTAGAGGAAACCAGTATTCCTTTTATTTCAAATACGTATTTAAAGTTTAACTTTGATGTGCTACACTTGAATTCCTTGAGTTTACATAGTATTTGCTGAAAAGGAAAATTTCTGTGCAAAAGAGGAATCTTGTTCATGTTCTATTCCTTTGTTCAAACATGGCAATGGATACTTTGTTCAGTAGAAGAATATGAATAATATGTTTACTGAAAATAAGATTTGTTGTGCATAGATAGTCTGACGCACTTCTCTCTGCTTGATGTCACTTGTCTGAGAACAAATTGTGTTTATTCAAATGCATGTCCTCCTTGTGTAAGTGTATTACTGAAAGGAAGTTCTGGAATTTAAAGGGCCCCATATTTGTTCCACTTTCAGTTAATACCGGAGCATCGTCATCAAATGTGCCCCAAGTCTCTTATAACGTGAACGTATATTATATTCAAAGAAAACCAACGCCGATGTGTTCCGTGTTTATTGACTTAAGCTACCCCAATCTACGGGTGTTGACAATTATTGTGATTTTATCTACAAGGCCGCCTCGCTCTCGGAAGCTAGTACACTTGGGATCACCCGACTTTTGCGCGTGCGTATCATCTGCATAAGAATGATGAAGAACCGAATGGGCAGTCATGATATCTGTGAGAGAAGTGGTGTACAGAACAAATAAAACTGGTCCTAAGACCGACCCTTGTGGCTCACCATAGCGCAGCAGAGTAGGATCAGAAGTGTTATTGTTGATGGATACAGTCTGAGTACGGTTGGACAAGTACGACGAAAACTAGTTCAAGGCAGAGTCACTAACGCCAAATACAAATTCAAGATGGCTGATGAGAATAGCATGATCTATTGTGTCAAATGCCGCCGATAAATCGAGCAGCGCCAGAATAGAGACTTCTCCTCTGTCCAGAGCACGTAGAAGGTCATTTACAATTTTCACTAAAGCTGTTTCTGTACTGTGTCCAGGCCGATACGCAGACTGTAGGGGATTGAACAGTTGGTTGGACGTGAGGTGAGCAGAGAGCTGAGACAAAACTACCTTTTCTATCAGTTTTGAAACAAATGACAAGTTACTAACAGGCCGGAAGTTTTTTAACTCATTATGGTCCAGGTTAGGTTTCTTCAACAGTGGGGTGACAAGAGCAGTTTTGTGGACATCCGGGAGGTTCTAGAAGTGAGGGACTCATTTACAATCTTGGTCAGGGTGTGGAGCACTACTGTCTAAACACTCAAAGAGCAGGGGAGTTGGGATGGGGTCAAGTTCACATGTATTAGGGGCGGAGTTAGACAAGATCTTGATGACGTCTGATTCAGTGACAGGGGCGAAAGATTATTGGCGCTGCTGAAATGGTCGAAGTCGGAAACATTCGGAACGTCGTTTAGCTTAAGATTACACCCGAATCACGCGGACCGTTAAGGTGCATGGAGTACAGTACCGCCGAGCAAGATGTTTGTCACAAAACGCAGATACATTAACGTGGCCGGATCTTAGCATAACTCCCCGGCGTGCGAAGTCAGTCAGGCGGAGTGGCAGCTGCGGTCTGAGCTGAGCGCTATCATCGGTATGTCACGTGACTGTAAGGACGAGATTTCAAACTGAGGTACTCTGTCCGATTGGACAGAGTACCTCAGGTACTTTGTCCGATCGGTCAGAGTACCTCAGGTACTTTGTCCGATCGGACAGAATACCTCAGGTACAGTGTCCAGAAATGTTGCCGATAACGACCATTTCAGCACTAGTAAGAGCTACATATATAAATGCTGGTGAAACCAACCTTCTGACAATAGTCCTAACACAGAGGATAGTATGTGACCAGATGATCATTATCAGCTTCTCTCACCACTTGCCATCAATCATATCAAATATTTATGGCACCTTTTAAAATCAGTAAAGCACGCAACTGAACAGGAGGTCCATCATCAATTATAAAACGTATGTGTAGGCTTCTGTTTCTATAACATTAGTGTCTTATTACCATCATGTAAGAGAGAAATGTCACTTGTCTATTTGCTTAACACTGATGCTACCTTATCAAAACAAGCACACAGCAAGCCATCAATCACCAGTCTCTTACATCGGTTTCTACAACACAGCCATGGTGATCTTATCAGCAGGTTGGGTGGGAGAATCCTATGTAGCATTATTCACCTGATTAGGACACTACCTCTTTGGAAGTACTATAGTTAAGTCTTAGCTTGAGAGGGACACAGATAACATCTGTACTGCTCCACTCCTAAATTGCTCAGAACTAAAATACCTAGACCAGATCAGGCAACAGTTTGGGTGTGAGTGGGGGGTGGGAAGCAACCCCTCCAAAGTGGCATTGTTGACTGGCGGGGAGATGCCATAAACGTTACACCATACACTTGATAAAGCCTATCGGCATTTAAACAAAAAGACCGGCACTTGATCTGCCCGTTAACGTCAGGTTGGGGCACTGGGCGGGAACAAAGAGCCATTGTGCGCACTGAGGCTCGCGGTCGGGTCGCCAGTCAGCAAGTGGAAGGTGCCGGGAAAGCGGGTGACCAGGTAACCGAAACACTGAGTTCAGAGCCAGCCAGTCTCTGCTAATCTCCGGGGTCAGTCAGATCTTAACCCAGTACACACTGTCACACACACGCACCTATATCCACAGCCCGCTACCCAAGCAGTGCTACGTACGCAGCCCCAGCCTTCGTCAAGTGCCTACAGTGCTACACATTGATCGTTTCACTCGACCGTCCGTGCAGGAACGGCGCGAAAAGTTCAGTGGAGAGAGTGTTTTGTCATGGCGCCTTATCTATGCTACACGTCCACGCTGCTGCGCGTAGGAATGGTACTGAAATCCGACTGCGCTGGAAGTACAGGCAATAAGATCTTATCTGCCATGTGAATTGGCACCTCGCAGCCCTTGGTAAGAAAAGCAGTACCAGCCAAGTCTATCGTAGGTTTTGGCTCAGTGCCTGGACTGCTCGCCAGAAGCCACACCTGTGCACTCCGACACTTTGGTGTTTTCTGTGCAACCACCTCAAGAATTGAAAGACCCAAGCCTGAACGTTTATGATCGTTCCATTCAAAACGTGCATCCACCCCCGACCGAACGAACGTGGACTTATTGGCCAACAGACGTCAACCAGCTGGAAAACACTTTCGCCTCTGACGATCGAGCGTAGGGGACGAAGTTTTTAAGTCTGAACGCTAAAACTGACGGTCAAACGTTTTGCACGAAATAATTTAAAACGTACTTGATGAAACAAACAAACACCCGAACAAACCACACTTTTCGACATTTTTTCAATCCGAATCTGAAGCATGTGAATTGTGATTTTTTGCTTTACAGCCTCAAAGACAAGGTTATCTTGAAGGAAAACGCCTGGAAACTTCAATTTTGCAAGCAAAAATTTCAACGATTGTAAAATCATTCCTGTACATTTTTCGAAAGCATGAGCTCTCTTTAAGAGAGAAATTGGAAGAGTGGAGAGTGGAATTCGGTCAGTACAAATAATACCCAAATACAAATTTAGAGACACAACCAGCGTCTAGCTGTTGCAGTTACCATTGATCCGTGTAGCGTGTGTTCTTACACACAGACACACAGATAATTATATCCCCCATTTAGACCACCTTCACACTCGCATTATCACACTCCTACATACGCGCGCATGCAGTCACACAAGCGGTAGTTAATTTTAATTCATTCCACCCTAACTGACACCCTGCGGAGCTTGCGTGCCTGCCTGATGCGCATCTGTTGAGTTACCAGGAACTGAGTGAGAGCAGCATCTGAAGCAAGAACGAGGCACGTACACACCCACGCAGCATCCGTGATACACACGTTCAAACGCACAAGCACATGTGCAAATGAATACATAAGTTCGCAAATGCGCGCACACTCTTATTACGGTATGTACAGACATGAGGGTGACGACGTACTTGAAGTTTTTCGATGAGGGCGGCGTCAGGGGCGAGGATGTCCACCATCTCACACAGAGCTCTGCCATCCTGAAGGTCCGACACGCCCTCCAGGCGTCGCCCCGTCTCGCTCAGCACCGAGTTGGCCCAGGCCAGGTACACCTGTAATTGGCACACCTGTAATTGGCACACCTGTCAGCCCTGCTAACTGCATGCAGGAAGCATGACACGTACGACTGTCACTGTCGCCTGATGCTGTGATAGTTACTTGAAAATGGCGATAAAAGATCAATATTGCTTCTTTGGGGGTCAGTTTGCGTTCAAGCAGTTACGAGAACCATGCAGCGCCCGTTGTCGGTATGAAATGAAAGATATGATCCATAGGCCTACTGCAAGAAATTTATCAACCTGTCGGCACCTTTCAGTAACTGACAGGGCCGATGTCGCAAGCTTCTGGTTGCATGAAATGATCGTGGTAGCAACCTTAACAAACATATATCAGTCGTCAAAACTGATGAAGTGGGATGATCAATTTACACATTTTTCAAGAACACGCTCGCCCTTGAAACGAACAGCTGGATGAAATTCAGAATAATTGAGCACAAATGTAATATAGGCCTGTCATCTCTACTGTAAGCAATAAACGCTCAGTGTAAAAAGTCTACTTCTATTTATTAAGACCAAATATAGCAGCACGGCATAACAAATTAATACTAGGACATGAGACTAATAATGATTCAGAAAGAAAAGAAAAGAAAGTAGGAAAGACAGAAAGAAAGAAAGTAGGAAAGACAGAACGAAAGAAAGTAGGAAAGACAGAAAGAAAAGAAAAGAAAGTAGGAAAGACAGAAAGAAAGAAAGTAGGAAAGACAGAACGAAAGAAAGTAGGAAAGACAGAAAGAAAAGAAAAGAAAGTAGGAAAGACAGAAAGAAAGAAAGTAGGAAAGACAGAAAGAAAGAAAGTAGGAAAGACAGAACGAAAGAAAGTAGGAAAGACAGAAAGAAAGAAAGTAGGAAAGACAGAAAGAAAGAAAGTAGGAAAGACAGAACGAAAGAAAGTAGGAAAGACAGAAAGAAAGAAAGTAGGAAAGACAGAACGAAAGAAAGTAGGAAAGACAGAACGAAAGAAAGAAAGAACTACCCGTAGGGCAAGGCGACATTCTCTCCAAGATTCTAGTCGGTCTGCACACGAAATGACGTGCGTAGATCTTTCTGGCCTTTGTCGCTGGTCGTAGGCAGCACCATTGATTGTGTACTCAACAGCCAAAGTAGATGAAGCCTGAATTGCCTTTATAAACCCCACCCCATGATATCGCACACGAGCTGATGACGTTTTGTGAGGGCATGGCATCACTCCAGAGAGAGACATCGTTATTGTGGGTGGAAAGCACAAGATGCACTGCCGACTTCAACTTAACCTGCATGTCTACACTTTCTATGTTTTATGCCTATGCTTGGGTTTGTGTGCGCGCGAATGAGCGTGCATGCACATAAACGTATGTTTTTGTGAGTCATTAACGTTCGTAAACAAAACTCCTGGCCTACAAACATGCCACCAGTCGAGTGACATCAAGTGGTCTTCTGTTCCAGCTCTTGAACTCTTCACCCGCCGAAGTCCACTCACCGACAGGCCAGCTCTCACACACCTACAGCCACAGGGAGGGAAGAACTAAAACGATATCCTGCTTCTGCTTTTCCCTACATGTACTACACGCCATTCTTCCAAGCACACGGGCCGCTCTTTATTACCTACTGCCTGGGTGAGAACGTGTTTCATCCACTGTGGGCAAGAGATTCAGAGCAGACAGCTATCCACTTGGTTGATAATCAGGATGGGTCACCCGTCCCTCCTCCCTGAGTGACTGCTTTGATGTCCGGGAGAAGTGTTGGTTTAAGTGTCGCCCTCTCCACGGGCGTTCCCCATTCAGTGCAGCGGGAGTGACAGGGTTAATCAGGGCCTGGGGTAGACAGCCACCAGCTATCCCTGTCCTAGGATCAGATGTCTTTGGTTCCAACCAGGCTGACAGTACGTGTGGTCCCATGTTTGAATCAAGCGACCAGGAAAAAGATGCAAATGCAATGCACTGACCAAGGTCAGAGATGCCACTGAACTTGCAACTGATCTCTCAAGAAACGAGAGAAAACCCCTGACAAATGCGTAGAAAAGTGAATTTATCCCCCTTCCAAGGTGAAATATCAACAATGATTTTGTAATGTAATCAGGCTGCTTAGCAAATCTGGAATATTTTCTCTTTTCAAATATATGGCAACCTTTTTTTAAATTTCAAATTAAAAACAACATGTCAATGCAGGCAACAACTTTTCAACATAAAAAACCACATCAAACGTCCTTTTATTTGGGTGGGTGAGTGGGTGGTTTCAGCTCTTTCCACAACATGGATCAAGGGAACTCAACTTCTACAGCCATAAAAGCTGCACTGCATCACAGCAAGGAACAGAGCTGATTCTAAAAAGAGTAGCTCTCCCTGCTAAATGCATGGGGGAAAAGGTCTGGAAGCAGAGCTTTAATGACAGCTACTGCATGACCCATAAATGGCATACCTTCTTCAGGCGTTCATGTCCTTGACAGAACTCCCATTGGCAATGACGAAAGTGACTTGACAGAGGTACAGGACACATTCCTATGTTGCCAAGTCACCCTAAAGAACTATAATCGCTCACATTGATCAAATGAATCTATGAGTGGATCAGCTCAGTCGGGGGTGTGACAAGTACCTTGATAAATATTGATCTAAGTTTCCTGAGCAAACCCCGGGGACAAATGCTATCAACATCCACCATTCAGCCATTTCCACTGTGAATGATTCAGGAACAATGGCTTCTCCTACGTTACCAGGAGAGCAAGAACAGAACAGGCATTTGCCAAAAGGTTTTGCAAGGTGGAAACTATTCAGTGGTTTAGTCTCCCAAACTTCAGCCCATACCAAAGGCAAATTAACGACTGAGCTGAGCTACTGGAGATTAGCACACAAAGGAGTGTGCAAGTTTGTTCAGTCTTGAATGGGACTGGCCACACTTCTTCAGATGATCTTAAAGAGTAGTGGTAAGACAGGAATAATTGACCCACAATAGCAAGGCAACATGTTTGCAGTGCATTAGTTAAGTTACCTTACTGTGGATGATGTGGCCCACTTTCATGTCCCCATCATTCATAGCGGTGCACTGTTGGAGAGAGAGAGAGAGAGAGAGAGAGAGAGAGAGAGAGAGAGAGAGAGGAGAGGAGGAGGGAGGGAGGGAGGGAGGGAGGGAGGGAGGGAGGGAGGGAGGGAGGGAGGGAGGGAGGGAGGGGACAGAGGGAGGGAGGGAGGGAGGAAGGGATGGACGGACAGATAGACAGACAGATAGAAAATGAGAAAGAGACAGACAGACTGACACACAGATCGACCGACCGACCGAGAGAGAGAAAACTGAACTGAACTGAACTTTATTGCATAGGTCATTGGCTCATTGCAAATACAAACGATCTTAACAATTCCTTGCAATATATGGTTAGTACAATTATATACAATATGCAAATGAGAGAGAGAGAGAGAGAGAGAGAGAGAGAGACAGTCAGAGATACACAGAGAGAAGAAAAAACCCAGTAAAAAGCTATGAGGTAATTCAGGGTCAGAAAAACTGAGGTCCTCAAGCATACCCTTGTGGTTTATTTTCACACATGCAGTACATGTAACTTGATACACCATCAAGCACTGAGGTACTTCTTCTTGAAGAGATGTCAAGGGCGAGTTGCTAACTAACACATGCACATTACATATATTACAGAACTACTGCGCATACAATTCTTCAATTATCTTACTTTAAATTAAAGTAACAGAAATACATTTTTAAAAAGTACTTTTAGCACTTGCAAATACATCTTCAAAAGCACTCAATCTCAACACTGAGATCAAGGATTTGGCCCCAGCCTGGAGCCCCCAAAGCTTTGTTTGTGTCTGTAGGTCTTCAGCTCATTTGAAAACTATCAGAATAGAGAGCTGCTGTGCAATAGAAAAATAAGTCACCAGCATGTAAAACTATAGACCTAACATCTAAGACATGTCCATCACCATTAGTTTAAACTTGAAACACACACACATGCATGCATGTGCGCGCACACACACACACACATATATGCATGCACACATGCATACACACATGCACATGCATGGGTGCATGCACACACACATATGCACATGCATGTGTGCATGCACACACACATATGCACATGCATGTGTGCATGCACACACACATTCATGTGTGCACACACACATGCACATGCATGAGCGTGCACACACACACACACACACACACACACAGAGGTATGCATACACACACACACACACACACACACACACACACAGGTATGCAAACACACACACACAAACACACACACATACACACACACACACACACACACACACATACACACATAAAAAACAACAACACTGACTCTGCATGCCTAGTATTCTGAAATGCAAATATGGCTTGGATAATGTTACTAATGCTTTGACATATCATCCAGTTAACCTGAAGCTTTTCAGTTTCCTGAATAAAATCTCCAAAACACAATAACAATTCCCCTTTGTAATACAGTGAGACGTCTATGCATATTCATTACACATCAACGAAAATGCCTGCAGTAAAAGTGCAGGAACAGCAATTTACTGCAGACATGATGGCCGCCCTGCTAGGAAATGGTAATGGGCTTTTCTGATCTTCAAGGATTTCTGACATCGGCACCATGGCCCCGACATGGCATGCACTGTAAAGCCCAGGGGGAAACCTCTGGCCGGTCCACTAGGCTGTGAATAAGCCTTTGATCAGCTCAGACCAGCACGAGGCTAGTGGAGAAGGAGCAGAGGTGCAGAAAACCTGGTGAGCAGAAAGGGCCCAGTAAGAGAGTGTTCCACTCCAGTGACCCTGAATGACCTGGAGCAGGCCACCAGTCAATAGTAATCAATGCCAGCCATGCCACCAGCAGTCTAATGAATGGGAGATGGGTCAGAAATGGGGAAAGTATGATTGGATATACATTAACCTCACACACTTCCATTTTCCCCCACAAAGCATGCCATCGAGAGTAGTTTTCTAGTTGAATTCTACAGAACTGCAGAGTTAAGCAGGCTGGTTCATTGCATGAACTCAGTGTCTGAGCTGAGCCAACCCCAATCAATGCAGTTGCTTCCACTGAATGAGAGCTTCAACCTTTTCAGATCCTTATTGATCCATAGTGAGACTGATGAATGATGCAACAAAGACGCTGAAAATTATGGATTGAAATCAGCACTGAGGAAATGAGGGATTAATTATGATGTTACCAAGAACCTCAAGAGAAATGCTGATTTCTGAACAAGTCTGCAAAACTACATTTATGGATAAAGCAAAGCTATTCAGTACTGGAAAACTACAAGTTGGCTCACTGAGATCTATAAATCTCATTCTTCAAACAAAAGTTTGAATTGTGAATTTATCTATTAGAATAGTGGATGAAAGCAGTTTTCAGCTGGGAACTAAAGCACAATCTGCACTGCCAAAGCAGAGGCGACAATTCAAATAAAAGCAACAAAAAGACAGCAATAATGAATAATGTATGCAAAAGCTGCTTGGCTTTAATCAAGAGACTGTTTAAAAACAATGCTCTTTCAATATAATTCATTGTTTTCATGTAATGTGATATGTCTAACAGCGAGAAATAAGCAAAACAAATTGTAGTAATACTAGTAACCAATAAAATCACCGATTATGTGATATGGAAGATGCTTATCAGTGAGATGAGAAAATGTAGTTTTCATTTTCATTACTTTACATATGATGACCTTTTTTAAAATCACATTTCAAAATATAACGAACTATATTGTTTGCAGTGCACAATTTTCCCATTTAGGAAAGATAATTTTAATACAAAATTTAAAAAAAGTTGTTTTGAATATTGGAGAAATTCCACACAAAAGACAAATTTGCTTGGGTGCAAAACACAAGGTATTCGTGGTTTATAATATGCATTTATGTGGAGTTGTGTGATGGCAGATGTAAGGGGAAGGAGAGAACAGAAGCAGGAATACCTTGATAGACAGGCTGACAGGCAGGCAAATAGGCAGTAAGACAGACAGGGAGGCAGGCAGGCAAATAGACAGCAAGACAGGGAGGTAGGCAGACAAACAGACAGCAAGACAGGGAGGTAGGCAGACAAACAGACAGCAAGACAGGGAGGCAGGCAGGCAGGCAAATAGACAGCAAGACAGGGAGGTAGGCAGACAAACAGACAGCAAGACAGGGAGGTAGGCAGACAAACAGACAGCAAGACAGGGAGGTAGGCAGACAAACAGACAGCAAGACAGGGAGGCAGGCAGGCAGGCAAATAGACAGCAAGAAAGGGTGGCAGGCAGACAAACAGACAGTAAGACAGGGAGGTAGGCAGACAAACAGACAACAAGACAGGGAGGTAGGCAGACAAATAGACAGCAAGACAGGGAGGCAGGCAGGCAAATAGACAGCAAGACAGGGAGGTAGGCAGACAAACAGACAGCAAGACAGGGAGGTAGGCAGACAAATAGACAGCAAGACAGGGAGGCAGGCAGGCAGGCAAATAGACAGCAAGAAAGGGAGGCAGGCAGACAAATAGACAGCAAGACAGGGAGGTAGGCAGGCAAATAGACAGCAAGACAGGGAGGTAGGCAGGCAAATAGACAGCAAGACAGGGAGGTAGGCAGGCAAATAGACAGCAAGAAATTGAGGTAGGCAGACAAACAGACAGCAAGAAACTGAGGTAGGCAGGCAAACAGACAGCAAGACAGGGAGGTAGGCAGACAAATAGACAGCAAAAAAGGGAGGCAGGCAGGCAAATAGACAGCAAGACAGGGAGGTAGGCAGACAAATAGACAGCAAGACATGGAGGTAGGCAGGCAAATAGACAGCAAGACAGGGAGGTAGGCAGGCAAACAGACAGCAAGACAGGGAGGTAGGCAGGCAAATAGACAGCAAGACAGGGAGGTAGGCAGGCAAATAGACAGCAAGACAGGGAGGCAGGCAGACAAAACAGACAGCAAGACAGGGAGGCAGGCAGGCAGGCAAATAGACAGCAAGACAGGGAGGTAGGCAGGCAAATAGACAGCAAGACAGGGAGGTAGGCAGGCAAACAGACAGCAAGACAGGGAGGCAGGCAGGCAGGCAAATAGACAGCAAGACAGGGAGGTAGGCAGGCAAATAGACAGCAAGACAGGGAGGCAGGCAGGCAAATAGACAGCAAGACATGGAGGTAGGCAGGCAAATAGACAGCAAGACAGGGAGGTAGGCAGGCAAACAGACAGCAAGACAGGGAGGTAGGCAGGCAAATAGACAGCAAGACAGGGAGGTAGGCAGGCAAATAGACAGCAAGACAGGGAGGTAGGCTGGCAAATAGACAGCAAGACAGGGAGGCAGGCAGGCAAACAGACAGCAAGACAGGGAGGTAGGCAGACAAACAGACAGCAAGACAGGGAGGCAGGCAGACAAACAGACAGCAAGACAAGGAGGTAGGCAGGCAAACAGACAGCAAGACAGGGAGGTAGGCAGGCAAATAGACAGCAAGACAGGGAGGTAGGCAGGCAAATAGACAGCAAGACAGGGAGGTAGGCAGGCAAACAGACAGCAAGAAACTGAGGTAGGCAGGCAAACAGACAGCAAGAAAGGGAGGTAGGCAGGCAAATAGACAGCAAGACAGGGAGGTAGGCAGGCAAATAGACAGCAAGACAGGGAGGTAGGCAGGCAAACAGACAGCAAGAAACTGAGGTAGGCAGGCAAACAGACAGCAAGACAGGGAGGTAGGCAGGCAAATAGACAACAAGAAAGGAAGGTAGGCAGACAAATAGGCAGCAAGTCAGGGAGGCAGGCAGACAAACAGACAGCAAGACAGGGAGGTAGGCAGCCAAACAGACAGCAAGACAGGGAGGTAGGCAGGCAGGTAAATAGGCAACAAGAAAGGGAGGTAGGCAGGCAGGCAAATAGACAACAAGACAGGGAGGTAGGCAGGCAGGCAAATAGACAGCAAGACAGGGAGGTAGGCAGGCAGGCAAATAGACAGCAAGACAGGGCGGTAGGCAGACAAACAGACAGCAAGACAGGGAGGCAGGCAGACAAACAGACAGCAAGACAGGGAGGCAGGCAGACAAACAGACAGCAAGTCAGGGAGGCAGGCAGACAAACAGACAGCAAGTCAGGGAGGTAGGCAGGCAAACAGACAGCAAGACAGGGAGGCAGGCAGACAAACAGACAGCAAGACAGGGAGGTAGGCAGACAAAACAGACAGCAAGACAGGGAGGTAGGCAGACAAACAGACAGCAAGACAGGGAGGCAGGCAGACAAACAGACAGCAAGACATGGAGGTAGGCAGGCAAATAGACAGCAAGACAGGGAGGTAGGCAGGCAAACAGACAGCAAGACAGGGAGGTAGGCAGGCAAATAGACAGCAAGACAGGGAGGTAGGCAGGCAAATAGACAGCAAGACAGGGAGGTAGCAGGCAAATAGACAGCAAGACAGGGAGGCAGACAGGCAAACAGACAGCAAGACAGGGAGGTAGGCAGACAAACAGACAGTAAGACAGGGAGGCAGGCAGACAAACAGACAACAAGACAGGGAGGTAGGCAGGCAAATAGACAGCAAGACAGGGAGGTAGGCAGACAAACAGACAGCAAGACAGGGAGGTAGGCAGGCAAATAGACAGCAAGACAGGGAGGCAGGCAGGCAAATAGACAGCAAGACAGGGAGGCAGGCAAACAGACAGCAAGAAAGGGAGGCAGGCAGGCAAATAGACAGCAAGACAGGGAGGCAGGCAGGCAAATAGACAGCAAGACAGGGAGGTAGGCAGACAAACAGACAGCAAGACAGTGAGGTAGGCAGGCAAATAGACAGCAAGACAGGGAGGTAGGCAGGCAAACAGACAGCAAGAAAGGGAGGTAGGCAGGCAAATAGACAGCAAGACAGGGAGGTAGGCAGGCAAATAGACAGCCAGACAGGGAGGTAGGCAGACAAACAGACAACAAGACAGGGAGGTAGGCAGGCAAATAGACAGCAAGACAGGGAGGTAGGCAGGCAAACAGACAGCAAGAAAGGGAGGTAGGCAGGCAAATAGACAGCAAGACAGGGAGGTAGGCAGGCAAATAGACAGCAAGACAGGGAGGTAGGCAGGCAAACAGACAGCAAGAAAGGGAGGTAGGCAGGCAAATAGACAACAAGACAGGGAGGTAGGGAGGCAAATAGACAGCAAGAAAGGGAGGTAGGCAGGCAAACAGACAGCAAGAAACTGAGATAGGCATACAAATAGACAGCAAGACAGGGAGGTAGGCAGACAGACCGCAAGACAGGGAGGTAGGCAGGCAAACAGACAGCAAGAAACTGGGGTAGGCAGACAAATAGACAGCAAGACAGGGAGGTAGGCAGGCAAATAGACAGCAAGACAGGGAGGTAGGCAGGCAAATAGACAGCAAGAAAGGGAGGTAGGCAGACAAATAGACAGCAAGAAAGGGAGGTAGGCAGACAAATAGACAGCAAGAAAGGGAGGTAGGCAGGCAAATAGACAGCAAGACAGGGAGGTAGGCAGACAAATAGACAGCAAGACAGGGAGGTAGGCAGGCAAATAGACAGCAAGAAAGGGAGGTAGGCAGGCAGGCAAATAGACAACAAGACAGGGATGTAGGCAGGCAGGCAAATGGACAACAAGAAAGGGAGGTAGGCAGGCAAATAGACAACAAGACAGGGACGTAGGCGGGCAAATAGACAGCAAGAAAGGGAGGTAGGCAGGCAGGCAAATAGACAACAAGAAAGGGAGGCAGGCAGGCAGGCAAATAGACAACAAGACAGGGAGGTAGGCAGACAAATAGACAGCAAGACAGGGAGGTAGGCAGGCAAATATACAGCAAGAAAGGGAGGTAGGAAGGCAGGCTTATAGGCAGCAAGACAGGCAGGGAGGCAGGAACACAGGGAAGTAGAACACAGGCAGACAGGCAGGAAGCAGGCAGGAGGGCACATAAACAGACAGGCAGAGAGGCAGACAACTACGGAGGCAGGGAGAAAGAAAGTGTGACATGCATACATGCTGGCAGACAGAAAAACAGACTGACTAACTGTCATGCGGGCAGCAAGGCAGGCAAGAGAAAAGATAGGAAGACTGACAGGAATGCAGTCAAACTCATAAGGTAGTAGGAAGGGTAGAAAACAGAAAGTGACAGAGACAGAAAAGGGTAATTTAAAGACCAAATCAAGTCTGCAAGTTGTGCATATTGAATAATTGATCAGGCAAAAACCACAGTATAGTGATGCACGGCAAGCTCACAAGTGCTTCTTTCTATGCTTACACACATTGAATTCACTGTACTCATTGTCACAATGACTCTGACTTATCAAAATTTAAAGGTTAATGCAAAGAGTAAAATGTTAGTGGAATGAAGTCCAACCAAAACTATTGCAATGAATTAATACATGTTTAGAGTGAACTGGTTTAGTAGACATCTCATTCTGTCATATGCAAATGATTACTGCATTCCTCACAAAACTGTGATACCTTTGTCTTTGTCATCTTGATTATTCGACCTTTTGATAGTATTATGCTTGGGTGAGCCCTTATCTCTTTCACAAAGGTCTCCAGTAACCATCTGTGATCATAAGACAATGTTGTAAAACTAAGGGCAATATGAAATGGTGAATTTTAAAATGAAAATAATATGATGTGAAGAAAAGATGGAGATAACCATCTCTCCACTTTTCCTTCTTGACATATTGTGATGTCTTAGATTTAAATGTACAGACAAGTCCAAGTGGCTCACAAGTGCACATATGTACACTTAAATTCTTTCTGCTCATCTTGAAGTGATTACAGGATGACCTTTAGGATAAACACAGTAATTGAGTAAACCTTTAAACATAATCAATGGTCTGAGACAGGTCTTTCATTTATGATTTATCACTATGTAAATTATCGACAGGTTCAATCTGACAATCATTTAAACGTAAACATGGTTGCACATAATTGTAACACAATGTACTTCTGAAGAACAATTCCATTTCACAATGAATTGAAATACATCCATGTTTGACAGCTTGCGCCTTGAAGAATGAAATGCGTTCAGCTGCAAGCAAAGCTTGAGCAACCTTATGTCACGCCAGCAACAACACTACGCGCGTAAGGACAACGATCCGTGGTCGGATGATATATGAGGGCAAGAAATTGGCATTGTACACAGTGGTGAAAATATTATGATGTGTGTACCCAGATAGGATGTAATATAAATCTTGGCGCCCACTCCAGCCAGTGGTAAGAGGGAGAGTCAACAGCGCTAAATGGCAGGCCTGTGCATGCCAACCCTATTCACGAGCGCTCGTCCAAATCCTCTGTAACTTTCTCTTCATGCAAAAGGATCCACAAAAGGTTGGCAATAATAAACAGAAGACGTTGTGAATTACCTGTAGCACAGACATCACCGATCTCCTGTGTTTGGCATCAGGTTAAAGTTGCAGCCTGTGGCATCCCGAAAAGTTGAACTTGAAGCAGGCGGGCTTTCCCCCACTGCTCGCGTCCCCAGCAGCTAAGTGCTAGCGCATGCGCATTGACATTCTCCTCGCTGTTCCGCTTCCTGCTTGTAACTTGTTGACAAGCGATATGCTGTTGGTTCATCCGAAGCGGTAGCGGTATTGACTCTGAAACCAGCCACTGCAGTATTATTTCAGTGGCCTCAGACATGAGAAGATATCCATAACGGAAAGGCAAGGCAACCATTTAAATTTTAACAAAGAATAGTGGGTTATAATTTTCTCTGTCGCATGCATACCGAACGTGAACTCAGTGTAGTGTACTGTAGTGTGGGATCCGCGATTAGCAGACAACTCTGTTGCATTCACACCTGTATGTCACGATGTGCACACAGCAGCTATGTTATAAGGCACCAGTCTCTTTTTGGTTCTTATGAATGATGCCGTGAAATTTTAAATAGAATCAAGCTCAAAATCTGCGTCTCTGCCTGCAGTATGAGGAACCAGTGCCGAACGCCGTGATTCATTAATTGATTCAGAAGCTGAGGTGAGATACTGTCGCTATTTTATGGTACTGAAATTATTCCTCTGCAAGTCGAAGCTCCAAAGGTCTGTCAACAACCGTTGAATCACATCTTAAGTGCCTAAATGTGTATAAAATACCATGTTACTTAGACGATTCTTCCAAATTTGGGCTTCCTGTGACGTGTATAATGCCGTATGCATTTGTTCCTGCGAGATAAACTACCTGTAGTGTAATGTTGGCAGCAGTTTACTGGGCATTAAAATGGAAAACTTTCGCCTGTTGAACGTAAGGAAGAAGACGCAGGTTTCTGGCAGACTGCCCATGCTGCTGCAGTTCCAGGGAGTGGAGAATGAAACATGATTCACCACTTGCTGATAAAAAAGACTCGCCAAATATTTCGCATGTGTTCATTCGGAACGAAGAGCAGAAAACTTTCAGGAGGATGTTACGTGGTGATAACCGCTTTGGTATGTCAATTTCATTTGACAGTTGTAAATCTTGATGATGGAGTAGGATGTGTTCAGGTTAACTCTGCTGTGATGTAATTCTTCCTCTTGCACATGTGGTATTGCAGAAATGTTCCACCAGGCGAAGGAGAAAGCGCAGGCAGACTGCAGCTGACAGCTTCGATAGTGCCACCACTGCATAGTTTTGCAGCAGCATCTGTGAACCTCACTGAAAAGAAAACACTTGTTATCAATGAGTGAGTAAACATTTACACTGTTTCTGCAGATCTTGGCTTCTGCTGAGTGGGCTTGTTGTAGGCTCTTTCATTATGTGTGAATATGTGTGTGTATAAGTGTGTGTGTGTGTGTGTGTGTGCATGTGTGTTTGTGCATGCATGCATGCATGTGTGTATGTGCATGTGGGTGCTCACACAGTGTGTTGCTTATGTGTTCATGAATAAGTACATGAGAATCAGCATAGAGTATAATGTAGATAGCTGTTTCTTTACTCTGTGTGTGTGTGTGTGTGTGTGTGTGTGTGTGTGTGTGTGTGTGTGTGTGTGTGTGTGTGAGATGTTTATTTGAATGGATGTGCAAGAACATGTGTGTTTGTGTGAAGGTGTCTACCTGCTTCAGTGTATGTGCATATGTGCCTGTGTAAATGTGTGCATGTGTGGCATATGCATGGGCATGCATGTGTGTATGTGTGTACATGTGTATGTGTGCATAATCGTGTGTGTGTGTGTGTGTCTGTGTGTGTGTGTGTGTGTGTGTGTGTGTGTGTGTGTGTGTGTGTGTGTGTGTGTGTTCAAACTACCTTAGTTTTAGCCGGGTAGAGACAGCAAGTAGAGAAATATTTCTTTCGTTGAATCAATATCTATGTTTAGCTTTACTCTCTTTTATGAATTTTTAACTTCATCATTCTCTTCTTTTTAACTTATCCTTGCTTTATATTTTAACACCACATTTATGTAATCAGCTGTCTTGTTTATAACACTGTATGTAGGATGATTTAAGAATAATTTTGTAGATTTATCTCATTGATCAGCTGCATGGGATGAATGTAGACAGTTTGTTTGTCTCTAAACATATTCATGAGTGCCTTCATATTACCAAGATAAATCATTAGCTCAGCACCATTCATGAAACTAGCTGCTTTTATGACTGATGTCTGATTTTCTTTTGTGTTTGATATTATTTTTTTCATCTCTTGAAACATTCATTTCATCATGATTTGCAAATATAAACTGTGATACACTTGAAACACACACACGCACGCATGCTCGCACACACACGCACAAGCACACACGTGCATGCATGCACTAGCACATGCGTGCATGCACGCATGCGCGCACACACACATACACATACATACACAGAGAAATTGTCAGGTTCTGATCCCTTAATGTATGATTGTAAATGATTTATTGGCATTACACCATGAATTATTATACTTGGTGGACATATACAATGCATCTACCCCTCTGCATGGCTGTTAACAGTGGTTCAATCTCTGTGCTGTGCCAAAGCAAAACAAAATTATTTACAGGAATGTCCCTTCCCTTCCATCTTGTCTAAAAAATAGTTTTAGGAAGAATAAAGTGTTTTGGGTGTAGCCCTTCCTCAGTCTGACAAACAGCAATAAAGTGTTTTGGGTGTAGCCCTTCCTCAGTCGGACAAACAGCAAAAGTGAGAGTCAATAAATAGGCAAGAGCCGTAAAGAGTTGTTCTGTGATAAGAGAGTGTTGACGAATGAACTACAGTTGCTGCAGATGCACGTGCAGCTGCATGCAAAACAAGATAATGATGAGTAAAGTAAAAGCTCATCTTTACACTGGTCTACCCTTGTTATTCCTTTTCCTTGATTGCTCTTGTTGGCATGCAGTAATCATGTGTTGATGAAACCCTGTCTAATCATGAGTAGTTTTGGTCAAGGAAGCAGAACAGCATGGTATGGTGCAAGGTAGAGCTCAGTGGAATTTATCCGATGGGACTGGGAAAAAGTTTGGCTGTAGTGTAACCCTATGGTGATAGAGCCTTAGTGTTTGGCACCATTTTCCCATTTGTTTACCTGAAGTGCTTACCTGAGATGCTGCCCAAAGCTTGCATTGTGGTGTGTTTACTTTCCAGGTGCCGATAGAGCTTGCCGGGGGATGGATGTGCGGCCAAAGATTTTGTCAGGTCGTGACCGCCCAGCATACAAACACCCACAACACACTCAGAAAGCCTTTGAATGTTTGAACGACATGAGGAGGTATGTTTACAGTAATAGCAGTAAGAAAATATGCATATTAAATGCAACATGCTACTTCTATGGTGTATTTGTTTAGGAATCGGACTGTTCAGTTGCAGATTATGTGAGTGGTTGTCTGTTGTAAAATGTCTTGAAGGGGAACGTGTTAACTGTATAATTGTACAGGCTGCTTAACTCAAGTGGCGATCACTTAACTTCCATGGTTCACTTTCATGGTTTTAGGAGAGTGTCAAAGTCAGAAAGTTGGTGATTCATTCTTTTAAAGTCCCTTTATATCTACTGTTCAGAGGAAAGTTGGGGGGAGTCAAGTAGGAGAGATGTCTATGTGTGGAGTTCCTATGTTACATGTGTGTGTTTGCCTGCTTGGCTTTGTGTGGGTGGATCAGTATTTTGGATTTGTTCTCAGGTCTAGAGACACCAATGTCTTCCTTGAAAATTGAAAGGCCTTCATGCTCTGTGTGTGTTAGTGTGTGTGTGTGTGTGTGTGTGTGTGTGTGTGTGTGTGTGTGTGTGTGTGTGTATGTTAGTGTGTGTGTGTTAGTGTGTTAGTGTGTGTGTGTGTGACCTGTGTGTGTGTGTGTGCCTGCGTGTGTGTGTGTGTGTGTGTGTGTGTGTGTGTGTGTGTGACATGTGCAATCTGTGAATGGTTGGAAGGCATAGAAACTAGCAGAAAATGATGTGGCAGTCTCATTGTTAACACTCACAGCTGGCATGTGGGTTTCTCTGTGTAACTGCTACTACTGGTGCCCATTGCGCATAGGTCATGTTGTGACAAGGTAAGAAAATGTCCCAAATAGGAAAATGTGTTAAATGTGTAGGGTAGTCATTAGAAAACGTCTCATTGCAGCCAAGGCCTGCTGTGCGATGTGATTCTGGTGGTGGAGTCGACAGAGATTTCTGCACACAAGGCAGTGCTGGCTGCAGGCAGCCAATACTTCTACGCCATGTTCACTGGGGAGATGGCCGAGTCCAAGGCAGACCGCATCACGCTGCAGGGCATCGACGCCAGTGCCCTGGCTCTCCTTGTCAACTTCCTCTACACTGCAGAGATCCAGGTCACCGAGGAAAATGTTCAGGTAATTTTCATCAGTTTAGGTGATGAAGTCTATTATTTGGTGCTGATTACGGTCATGGTAATAGACGTGCTATGAGTAATGAATTATGATAATAGTGAATATTTGATGAGTGTCTCAAAAGTTTGCATTTTATTATGTTGATTCCACAGTTTTTCTAGTGAATTTGTATCCTTATGTTTACAGTCTATATGTACTTTTTTATCACACCATAATCATGAACTTTTTGTGCATCTGGAAAGAATTGGCAATAATAATTATAATAATCACATCTGCTTCCATGCAGCCAACAAGCAAGCAAACAAAGTAAGATTTGAACACTTTTGCTGATAGGAATCTTAAGCTTCTCAGGATCTTACCCCTGTGGGTTTGGGGTAAGAATTGACCCACCGCATCTCCCTACGCGATTCGTAAGAGGCAAATAACTAGGGACACCGTGACTGGATTACGTTTACTCTCAACTGTTCTGGTGATCTTCTTGCTTGATGGCCTTACATAGCCTACAAAGGCTGATAGGCCGTAAAACACTATCCACTCACCCACCTTCTCAGGATCTAGAGATACATTAGGACAGGACTGTACTTACATGTTTGTTTAACCTACTGTCCCCAAGTATGCAGTATATTTCATATCAGTATGAAAATCAGCATTGCTGTATTCCTTGCTGCAGACTCTGCTGCCAGCTGCCAACATCCTGCAGATGACAGAAGTGCGGGATGCTTGCTGCAACTTCCTGCAAGCGCAGCTTCATCCCTCAAACTGTCTTGGCATCCGAGACTTTGCTGACGTCCATGCCTGCACCGACCTCATGAATTATGCACAGACCTTCACTGAACAGCACTTCACGTAAGCATGAAAGTGCAGAATCTCCTAGAACAGCACGTGAATGTGAAGCCAGCCATCTAGCTTGTTTTTGTCTCGTATCTCCCTCATTGTTGTTTTGCCTCTGCCCTTGTGCTTTCTGGAGCTACTTCATTGGGTTACCCCCTCCAACAAAAAGTTGTGGTTGCAGTAACCTGAACAACCCGATTTTGTTCCGCTGACACACAACTTTTATTTTTAATCATGAAAATAAGAAGAAAAGAAAAAAAGAGAGAAAAAAGTAAAAGAAATAACTGCATGCTGATTCTTCTTCCCTGCCTTATGAAAACTCAGGGAATCCACTATTTAAGTAAAAAAGCGTTTTCAGCAAAAGAGAAATATTGATTTATTTTCTGATGAGTGTAATTAGAAAATAAAAATTTCAAGCCAACCTGCTGACCCTATTTCTTTAGCCCATGTTACCTTAAGCACAACTTTAATTTTAGTCTTCAAAGCTGGGATCAAGAGGCACCCACAGATCATGATGAATGTTTTCTTTGAATGCTGGAGGCAACTAAAGCATTGTCAGAAGACTCTCTGATGGAGTAAATGAGGTGTTTGGAAACCATGTGTTGAGTGAGTGATGAATCTCATGCACCCTTCTTTGTTAGAGTGGACCAAGTTAGAGTGGACCAAGTTAGAGTGGACCAAGTTAGAGTGGACCAAGTGCACTGGCCTCAAAGCTTACAATGTGTAGTTGCAGACTTGTGCTTTTTAGCACTTTGCTTAATTCCACAACACTCAGTGTGTGTGTGTGTGTGTGTGTGTGTGTGTGTGTGTGTGTGCGCGCACGAGAGAGAGAGATAGATAGATAGAGAGAGAGAGAGTGTGAGAGAGAGAGAGAGAGAGAGAGAGAGAGAGAGAGAGAGAGAGAGAGAGAGAGAGAGAGGGGGTGTGTGTGTTTATGGTGTGATGGGTGGGTGAGTGGGTGGGTTTGAGTGCTTATGTGTGCTCCCTGTGGTTCCGAATGAGAGTGGAAAAGAATATTACTTTACTGTCTTTGCCGAAATCTGAAGTGAAACACTACTGCTTGTGTGCAGGTTTTCACAAAACTTCTAGTGCTCATGTGGAACGGAAGTGTACAATGAATGCCTGGTCACTTTCTAAAGTAGCAGTATTCATGCAATGCATTCCATCATTCAAATGTGCATCAATGTCTGTAGGTATATTGGGTGGTTGGAAAACTGTTGGTAGGAAATGATTGACCAGCACTTCCATGTGCATCAAAGTTTGTAGGTATATTGGGTGGTTGGAAAACTGTTGGTAGGAAATGATTGACCAGCACTTCCATGTGCATCAAAGTCTGTAGGTATATTGGGTGGTTGGAAAACTGTTGGTAGGAAATGATTGACCAGCACTTCCATGTGCATCAATGTCTGTAGGTATATTGGGTGGTTGGAAAACTGGTAGGAAATGATTAACCAGCACTAAAAACTCTTTTATTCAAAGGGTGAACGTGTTGAGCGCCTTGAGCATGCCTTTGGGTGTGAGATTGGCGCTATATAAGAGCCAAAATACATACATACATACATACTTCCATGTGCATCAATGTCTGTAGGTATATTGGATGGTTGGAAAACTGGTAGGAAATGATTGACCAGCACTTCCATTTGCATCAATGTCTGTAGGTATATTGGATGGTTGAAAAACTGTTGGGAGGAAATGATTGACCAGCACTTCCATGTGCATCAAAGTCTGTAGGAATATTGGGTGGTTGGAAAACTGCTGGTAGGAAATGATTGACCAGCACTTCCATGTGCATCAAAGTCTGTAGGAATATTGGGTGGTTGGAAAACTGTTGGTAGGAAATGATTGACCAGCACTTCCATCTGCATCAATGTCTGTAGGTATATTGGGTGGTTGGAAAACTGTTGGTAGGAAATGATTGACCAGCACTTCCATGTGCATCAATGTCTGTAGGTATATTGGGTGGTTGGAAAACAGTAGGAAATGATTGACCAGCACTTCCATGTGCATCAATGTCTGTAGGTATATTGGGTGGTTGGAAAACTGTTGGTAGGAAATGATTGACCAGCACTTCCATGTGCATCAATGTCTGTAGGTATATTGGGTGGTTGGAAAACAGTAGGAAATGATTGACCAGCACTTCCATGTGCATCAATGTCTGTAGGTATATTGGGTGGTTGGAAAACAGTAGGAAATGATTGACCAGCACTTCCATCTGCATCAATGTCTGTAGGTATATTGGGTGGTTGGAAAACTGTTGGTAGGAAATGATTGACCAGCACTTCCATCTGCATCAATGTCTGTAGGTATATTGGGTGGTTGGAAAACTGTTGGTAGGAAATGATTGACCAGCACTTCCATCTGCATCAATGTCTGTAGGTATATTGGGTGGTTGGAAAACAGTAGGAAATGATTGACCAGCACTTCCATTCCAAGATTGAGGTGTACGTTGGGAGTAGACAAAAAGAAGCTGACTTTTTGTTAACCATGATTTCAAGGAGTTGATTTCATTAGAGCAGGTGGTGCGACTTTCAGGTTTAGAAAGGAGACGATAAGAATAGTATGCAGCCAGAGCTAGAATGAGTTCTCGATTCTCTGCATATACTTGTCAGTTTCATTCATCATCTGGTAGGAAGTAAAAATGAATAAAAGTATTTTGAAACCCATTTAGAAGTAATGTTATTATTTTATTTGCCATTGTGAAAGACTTATTAATAAATCATCAGAATAAATTATTATAATGATTCAAGTAAAAAAAAAGAAAAGGAAAATGTTGCTAATAAGGCTAAACTGCAGCAGTTTTCAAATGCTCCTTTGTTTCCATCCATATTCATGGTCCATGCTGCCTTGTTTCAGGGACGTGGTTCACTTTGAGGAGTTCCTCACACTGCCCATTCAGCAGGTGTGCAAGTTGATTGGCAGTGACAGACTTACTGTCACCTCAGAGGAGCAGGTGAGAGTCAAGAAAAACACACACATCTTTCTTGTCATTACTCTCTTGACAGGAATAAAATTAACTGGTTGAATTATAGTGCAGTCTAGTTGAATAATAGTAGAAATCAACATTTGATCACTTGACTAAGTTTTAAAGATCCTCTGACTATCTGTCTGTCAATTAAATTTTCTCACCATGACAGTATGGCAAAACCTCTCTGATCCAGAAAGCAGAAATTTTCCTTCTTGTTCTTATGAACTGATTCTTCAGTAGAATAGCTTGACCACTATGCAGGATAACCAAACACCATGACTAAAATCTCAGTGCTGCATTTTCTCTTACTGTGTTGAATGGGAACAAGAAAAATGGCAAAACTTATACAAATGGGTATCATTACTCATCTGGACATCCTAAAAAGCAAACAATCAGAATAATGTACTATATGTGTAAAGCTTTTAAAAACCTAAACATGAGTTGCTACAAAACCCCACACCATTTACTTTAGCTTTGAAATTGTATTGATGTCACCTCGCGAAGACATAGTGCTGGGGAGTCTTGCCTGCTGTCAGGCTGTGGTGTGATCCAACATGCAGCTCTGTTTTCTGCACTGGGAGTTGACACCCTCTTCTGTGTGATTGATTTACACAGTGCAGTCCATGTATTGTGCAGGAAGAATGATAGACTGACATGTATTGCTCAACCCACCAAAGCAGTGAGTTCCCTGAACTCAACTGATAAAAGTTTATTGCTCTTTGTTGTCAGTCTCTATGTTGGAAATTTATTGCTCTGAGTGAAACCGCCATCAGTCGGGTTTGTTTGCTTTGTTGGCTTGTAAGTTTCACTGTCTGTCATGGCACCTGTGTATTTTTAACTCGTGATTGACATAAGGCTGTGGATTTCATGATGTCTTTTCTCCTTGTGAGATCTGAGAAATTCGTTTTTTCCTTCTGTGGTGCAAAATACAATGAGTCAGAACTTCATGAGCTGTAACTGGAAATTGTCAGTGTCAGGGTTATAAACATTTGTAGTTTTAACAGGAAGAGTGAAACAATGGGAGTGATTATGACATTTGGTTTTGGTGCTTTGTTTTGGAACTCACAAGAGTGACAAAGCTTTCCTGTAACTGAAAACTTTATTGCAAGTTTCTCAAGTTTATATTGTGTAATGACATGGCATGCTCTGCAGTGGAGTGCAAATGTTTCCATTTTTGTCAGGGTTGCTGTCGCAAAGGACTTGTCAGCGAATTGTTCTGATGCTGCCACCTGGCAACTCTTTTCCCCCCTCGTTTTGCTTGGGAAGCTTGGTATACTTGCAGTTTACTTGGTGGTGGAAAGGAATTCTCTACTCCACCCTCGAAGATAGGTTTAAGAGGAGAGAGCCACCATGAAAAGTCATGCAGCGAATGCTCACTGCCTTCACATTTTGGTGTTGACCTTTCCTGAAGCCAGCCTGCCAAGTATGGGGTGTACATAAATAAGAATAAGCCTGCTTTTAATTTAAACATCCTAATCTTGTAAAAGAATGCCTTAGTTGATTTTAAAGAATCATCACAACAAATCTGACAAGACGTCAAACAGTATGTAAGGCATATGAAGGTTAGAGGTGTGGTTTTATATAGTGACTTATTAACTCCATCTGAGTCTCAAATCCCTTTAGACTTTACCCCACTGGGCCACTTGATCAATCTTTCACTGGCGCCTGACAACAAACACAGTGACAGACAGATAAGGCAGGCACACATAGTCAGACACCAGAACCAACTCCACTCCCTGGGGAGTATTTCAATCCGATGCTGGATCACGGGTATATGCAAGGATTAATCACACTACAGTGTACCATCGCTGCCCTCGCAGTTACCAGGTTTTACTCCTGGGTGGAGAGAAGCAATGTGAGCAGAGCCCCTTGCTTGAGGTTGCAACTCTGAACCTGCAGCTTTGAACATCGCACCAACTAGCCACAAGTGACTGCAGGTCAAGCGTGCTAACCACTCAGCCACAGAGCCCCACACACGCTTAAGTTGGAGTTGCATCTCCTACTGCTTTTTGTGTCCCTTCAGGTGTTTGAGGCTGTCATCACCTGGGTCCAGCATGACCTGCCTTCGAGAGAGACCCACACTGCGGAGCTGATGGAGTACGTACGGATGCCACTCATGTCCCAGGAATACCTGGTGCAACGCGTCGAGGAGGAAGCCCTGGTGAAGGGCAACTCGCGCTGCAAGGACTTCCTCATTGAGGCTCTCAAGTACCACCTCCTCCGTGCAGAGCAGAAAGGCTCCTACAAGACTCCCAGGACCCAGCCTCGAAACCCCATTGGGCTGCCCAAGGTGAGTTCCCTTGGACCTTTCCTATACTCCACGCTGTGATCAGTTTTGACCAATAGAAATAGGTTGCATAGTTCTAAGTGATAATGGATGGACAGAATTGTATGGCCTTTCAGCCTTTGTAGGTTATGTAAGATCAATTAGCAAGAAAATCAGAAGAATAGTTTTAGAGTAAGCACAAATCTAATCACCGTGTCCCTAGTTATTCACCACTTAGGAATTGCATAGGGAAATGCGGTGGGTCTATTTTGACCCCCAACCCACAGAGTACTCAAAGTCAAAGTGATATTCATTTGTGCATTGTCTTATAGATGGTTCAAATGTGAGCTGTTTTGATGGTAAACGCAGTGGTTGGACATTGTTATCCTGAGACCCTGAAACAGAATGGGAGGCTATTTTGAATTTGTGGATGTCTGCTTATGTATGTCTGTAGACTTGAAATGTCTATGCAGAGATTCAAATGAGTTCATTGCCTCTTCACCTGCAATACTGTGGTGCTAAGTCTTTCAAGACCCTCAATAAAAGTACTCCTACAGATGGAACACACTGGAGTGGCATGGTGGACCCCCACTGAGTCTGAGTCAATGACCATTGCAGTAGTAAGAACATCTTCAGGTTATCAAAGTGCTCACCATGATAGAGGGTCAGTGACCATGTGAGGTATATCTGTGGGTCAACATTCCCGAAAGGTACAAGTAGCTTTTGAAGTGGTGATTCTTTTTATTTTCTTTAAGGGCAAATATTTTCAAATCTTACATTAGCATATTCAACGTACTCTGTTTTAAAGCCATGTAGAAATAATCGGGTTTTGAAAGATGCCTTATGTGGATGATATGGCAACAATATCACCATACATAACAGATGTCTGTAACAGTAAAAGCTCAAACTAAAAGTTAAGGTAAAGGTGTTGTTTTTGACTCACATGCGGAGCAAAAGTGAGTCTATGTACACACCCGTGTCGTCCGTCCGGGCGTCCGGGCGTCCAGGCGTCCGTGAAAAACTTTAACGTTGGATTTTTCTCGGAGACTATTAAGTCTATCAACACCCAATTTGGAATGATGGTGTATAATGACAAGGCCTCAAAAAACATACATAGTGATTTGTCCTTGCTTCAAGGTCAAGGTCGCAGGGGCCATAAATGTTGTCTAAAAAACAGTCTTTTTTCACATTTTCTCAATTTTCTCTGAAGTTTTTGAGATTGGATACCTGACCTATATATGGTGTATAGGGCAAAGTAATCCCTATCTTTTGATACCAGTTTGGTTGACCTTGCTTCAAGGTCAAGGTCACAGGAGCTCTTCAAAGTTGGATTGTATACATATTTTGAAGTGACCTTGACCCTGAACTATGGAAGACAACCCATCCAAACTTAATAATTATGTGGGGCACATGTTATACTTTCATCATGAGACACATTTGGTCACATATCATCAAGGTCAAGGTCACTTTGACCCTTATGAAATGTGACCAAAATGGGGTAGTGAACCACTAAAAGTGACCATATCTCATGGTAGAAAGTGCCAATAAGCACCATTGTGCTTCCTATGTCTTGAATTAACAGCTTTGTGTTGCATGACCTTGGATGACCTTGACCTTGGGTCAAGGTCACATGTATTTTGGTAGGAAAAATGTGTAAAGCAGTTCTTAAGGCTTGTTCATAACAACTCAGCGCTGCATGAGCGCTTAATGTTGGCAATTGAGCGCTTCATTGCTCACCTGAACGCCCCAGATTTTGTGCAGCGCTTCACTTGTTAAAGGGGAGGTAAATCTTCTGCGCCCCATGTTGTGTTGATAGATGCGAAGAAAATATTTTCTTTGCCACAGACATCGTTTATGCACGTTTACATGTATTCTGCATGAATAAAGTCCACTACGGTGTCATCCTTACTTGCCATTCTTCGCTCATACAGGGCGCTTGGGGCAAATAAAGCCCGTTCCAGTCCCAAAATGATGTTTCTGAGGGTTATTGTACGCGTCGACGGCCAGTGAGGGATCGAAGACGCCATTTTGTTTTGCTGCAGAATCCCTCAGCTGCACGTCGGATTGGTGATTCACAGCGCTGCGTTGCGCTGAGTGAGCGCTGAGTGAATCGCGCCCCAAATTGCCGTTCAGGAGGGAATCACATTAAGCGCTGAGTAAGCGCAATGAAGCACTGCGCCTTCTGAACTCCCCTTTAGTGTATGATGTCATTGGTAGGTTTAGTTGTTTGACCTTAACCTTGAAGGTCACCTGAAGGTCAAGGTCATATAAAGGTCAAGGTCAAGCATGTGAGTCATATGGGCTTTGCCCTTCTTGTTACATATTGACTTATCACCCATGTCTGGGTCTCAAACCACCACCAATAATGCCCTGAAACCTACAGGCCTGGAATCCTTTTCAATATTTACACACATCATAGCAACGATGGGTTGGATGGCAACAGTTAGAGAGCACACAGCTGCCCTCTTGATCACTTGATCACTTTATGAGGCCTTATCTCCCGCAGGTGTTGTTGGTGATTGGGGGGCAAGCACCCAAGGCCATCAGGAGTGTGGAGTGCTACGACTTCCAGGAGCAACGCTGGTCCCAACTAGCAGAGATGCCGTCGAGGCGGTGCCGATGTGGTGAGTGGCCAGACAACTTTGAACACCCTCAAGTGTGACAAGTGGCCTCATGCCGTAAATTTTGTTTGGTGAAGTTTTTTTTCTCCCACCCTTTCCATCTGAGCACTTAATTTTTTCTTCAAGATTGGAATCTAACTTGAGGAATGACAGCCACACATATGAGTTTGCTTTAGTGCAGGCAATACTTTCCGGTTTCTTGCCCAGAGGGACAAGTAGAAGCACTTTTATCTTGTGTGCATGTGTTGGTGCACATTATGAACACTGCAGTTCATGAATCATTAGACTGCTCTTGCTGTGCACATGGATATGGCCACCGGTCATTCAGTTTTGTGGTGCCGAATTCTTGGAACCAGATTCTGGAACTGCTGAAAAAGTCTTCCAAACTCTCTCAGTTTAAAAGAAGACATAAAACACATTTTTTTAGTGGCTGAACTTTTATACTTCTGTGCGCATTGAGCATGCCTGTGGGTGTGGAGTTATGTGCATTATAAAAATCCACACATACATATATACATATGCACTGTGATAGCTAGATATAGTTTGAAGAGAAGCTTTCTGAATGTAGCAAGATGGACAAATCTGGCAAAACTTTGTCATGTGTTGCCTTCAAGGTTTATGTGCTCAGCTGAAAAAGATTGCTCAAAGGGATTTGTAACACTGACAGCTACGAAACAGTTGTCCATTGCATATTATGTGAGGATAGATGGATGGATGGAGGATGGTTAGGTGGGTGGGTGGGTGGATGGATGGATGGATGGATGGGTGGATGGGTGGGTGGGTGGATGAATGGATGGATGGATGGTTGGATGGATGGATGGATGGATGGATGGATGGATGGATGGATGGATGGATGGATGGATGGATGGATGGATGGATGGATGGATGGATGGATGGATGGATGGATGGATGATGGATGGATGGATGATGGATGGATGGATGATGGATGGGTGGATGATGGATGGATGGATGAATGGATAGATGGATAGATGGATAGATGGATAGATGGATGAATGAATGAAGCTTTGTGGTCCATCAGTCTTTGTTGGCTTTGTGAGGCCATTGACTACCCAAATCACTAGTGTTGATTGGAGTATGAACAAGTCATAAGAGCCAGGGAGGTCAAGGTCTTATCCTTGACCTACACTGAGGAAGTGCTAATCACTGAAATTGACAAAAAAAACAAACCAAACCCAACAAACCAAACCCACACACACGGACAAAACCACATACACACACTACTGCATTACCTGGCCTTAAAAAAAGGAAAAATTAGAATGGCTTTTTGTTTTATGATGGAGGAATCATGAACCAAGCACTCTTCTGACCTTGACCTATGTCCATTGTGCAGGTGTGGCAGTGTTGAATGGACAGGTGTATGCGGTGGGAGGATTCAATGGCTCACTGCGCGTGCGCAGTGTTGACGTGTACAACCCTCTCAAGGACATCTGGCTATCCTGTCCCAGCATGGAAGCAAGACGCAGCACACTGGGGGTGGCTGTCTTGGACGGCTTCATGTACGCTGTTGGCGGCTTTGATGGGTCTACGGGTGAGATATCCTTGGAAATTCCCCTCTCCCTCCCCCCCCCCCCCCCCTCTTCTTTTTCTTCTCATATCAATCTTTCTGTATTGTTAGATTGCCCTCATTGTAGAGATTAAACATTGCATTCTTGGATTCTCGAACCTACAAGGTGTTACAGGATGTATGTTAAGTCTTTGAGTAATGATACTACAGTAAAACCTCTATTTTACGACCCTCTCTTAAACGACTTCCTCTCGATTGCGACTTGAAAAATTTTAACGGATGTATTTCCTATCAAAGTGACCTCTCTTATTAAATGACTTCCTCCAAAACGCGACTTGCGACCGTCAATCCTTGGCATTTTAACGACTTTTTGACCTAGATTTCCCCAAACTGCAGTCCCTTTAGCGGCACATGCAACTGCAGTTACTGTCCAATCCAAAACGACAGCTTTTGTGAGTGCTGTTATGCACACTTAGTGCAGTAGGAGTTACTTCATGTTCTGTAAGGATTGTCTGCCGTCCAGTGACGTCTCCCAAGACCAAGCGACTTGTGGTCAAGGGGCAGACAACTTTCATGCATTACGGAATAACGCTTTCGTCCGAAAGAGAAATGTTAAGCTTCGTAATAAACTTGTCACAAGTTTCGCTCAGCATGAGATAACTGTCTGAAATTTCCAGCCATCGCGGGTTCAACAGTTTGAGTCTCATACCCATAGGTAAAAATAGTATCAACTCGCAGCGAGCGAGCTGCCGCGCCAGTGACTGAAGAGGCAGAGGCTGCTACTGGCGGCCTGGTTTTCGATTTTGCTGCGAACGTGTCTGCATCGGTTTACAGGTGGCCAGGAGGCAGAGGCTACTCCAATGGCAGCACTGACAGTGACCGTAGTCGTCTGGCATTCGTCAGGTTAAAGTTAAAATTAGGTTGAAGTTAGGTCAATTTTCCTGTTGGCCATTCAATTAGCATGGAGTTAGGGTTAAAAAGAACAAAACGATCAAGTAAACAGTTCAGCGATTGTTACAGCGGTACCATCTATTAGTATATATTTCAACAAAAAATCCCTTTAAGACATTCATCAAGTAAGGTGCCCGTGAAACAGCCGGAAACTTCGCAGCCAAAATTGAACCTATGTAAGTCACCTAATCGGTTACGTCATTTGCAAGTAGCAGTTGTATACATGTACATTATATCATTCAATATATCAGCCTCATCAAAGTTCCTTTATCTCCTGTATTCTGCTCATACATGTATGGTTTTTTAAAAGTAGAATTGAAGGTCTAGCTTCCTCCAAGTTGACAGAAAAAAAGGATGTATTGTGCATGTATTGCATTGTGTTTTATGTTGGCATTATTCCTAAATATGATACATTATGTTCATTTATTCAAATCTCCTTACCTCCATTTTACGACTCCCTCCAAATTAAGACCTGATTCGGTAGGTTTTTCAAAGGTCTCAAAATAGATGTTTTACTGTAATGGAAAACAAAAGAATTAGCTTTTTAAAACTCAATGAAAAGAAAAATCTGACTAGTAGGGGTATGTGTTTGTGTATGTTTGTGTGTTGTATGAGAGTGCTCTCTTATGTGTGTGTGTGTGTGTGTGAGTGTGTGTGTGTGTGTGTGTGTGTGTGTGTGTGTGTGTGTGTGTGTGTGTATGTGTGTGATATCTGATTTGATAATGCAGATCCATTTGTCTGTAGAATCCTGCTTGATGTTGGCACAGATAGGATTCAACTATTCTAGCAAATTGTGCCCTCTAAATCAGTATAGAAGGCTGTTGAATTGTTTGTTGCACTGTACAAATTCCCTATGCCCTTACTTGTTGTTCTGCTTCAGGTCTGGATTCTGCAGAGTACTTTGACCCGCACACAGGGGAGTGGAGAATGATAGCTGCCATGAGCACTCGCCGTAGCAGTGTGGGGGTCGGAGTAGTGGGAGGTATGCTTCTCATCAGTCTCATTCCTACACTACAACCACCTGCCTCATTAGGTTACCTGGCCCTTCTGGTTTGGTATCTTTTCATTTGCTTAATTTGCTCATAGTTGATTTAAAGCCTTCTGCTTCAAAAAGAACACACACACACACACACACACACACACACATACACACACACACACACACACACACACACACATTTGTGAGAAGACCTACATCAGTTCTTGTAGAAATGTTTTGACTGTGATACTTGATTGCTGAATATGCTCGTATATATCAGAAATCTTCTTCATCAAAACAATTGAATATCTCTCTTATTACATTTTTGACTCACATGCGAAGCAAAAGTGAGTCTATGTACTCACCCGTGTCGTCCGTCCGTCCGTCCGGGCGTAAAAAACTTAAACGTTGGATTTTTCTCGGAGACTACTAAGTCTATCAACACCAAATGTGGCATGATGGTGTATGATGACAAGGCCTCTAATACCATACATGGTGACTTGACCTTGCTTCAAGGTCAAGGTCACAGGAGCCATAAATGTGGTTTCAAAAACAGTCATTTTTCACATTTTCCCAATTTTCTCCCACATTATTGAGAATGGCGACCTTAGCTACAAGTGGTATATAGGTCAAAGCAAGCCCTATCTTTTGATACCAGTTTGGTTGACCTTGCTTCAAGGTCAAGGTCACAGGAGCTCTTCAAAGTTGGATTGTATACATATTTTGAAGTGACCTTGACCCTGAACTATGGAAGATAACTGTTTCAAACTTAATAATTATGTGGGGCACATGTTATACTTTCATCATGAGACACATTTGGTCACATATCATCAAGGTCAAGGTCACTTTGACCCTTATGAAATGTGACCAAAATGGGGTAGTGAACCACTAAAAGTGACCATATCTCATGGTAGAAAGTGCCAATAAGCACCATTGTGCTTCCTATGTCTTGAATTAACAGCTTTGTGTTGCATGACCTTGGATGACCTTGACCTTGGGTCAAGGTCACATGTATTTTGGTAGGAAAAATGTGTAAAGCAGTTCTTAGTGTATGATGTCATTGGTAGGTTTAGTTGTTTGACCTTGACCTTGAAGGTCACCTGAAGGTCAAGGTCATATAAAGGTCAAGGTCAAGCATGTGAGTCATATGGGCTTTACCCTTCTTGTTAAAATACTTAATCTTTATTTTATTTTGTTTCAATTTGCAACAAAAGTGTAAGAAGACCTACATTGGCACACTAGGAAATGTCCTTGACCTTGAAACTTGATTGTTGCTCATTCTTGCATACTCAATGTTTCAGTAGATATTTTACTAGTGGCATACTCAATGTTTCAGTAGATATTTTACTAGTGGCATACTCAATGTTTCAGTAGATATTTTACTAGTGGCATACTCAATGTTTCAGTAGATATTTTACTAGTGGCATAAATGTTTCAGTAGATATTTTACTAGTGGCATACTCAATGTTTCAGTAGATATTTTACTAGTGGCATACTCAATGTTTCAGTAGATATATTTCTTTTTTTCAAAGGCCACTTGTATGCTGTTGGAGGATATGACGGAGCATCCCGTCAGTGCCTGAGCTCAGTGGAATGCTACAATGCTCTCAATGATGTGTGGATGCCTGTGGCAGAGATGTCCTGTCGAAGAAGTGGTGCAGGTGAGTTTTAGGAAATGATGAACCTCTTCACTGCTGTAAAACTGAATCTTGCAGCCTCTATGATGAATATGCTTATGCTGGCAGGCATGTGCACACGCACGCACGCACACATGCATGCATGCACGCACACACACACACACACACACACACACACACACACACACACACACACACACACAAGCGCACACGTGTACATGCTTACAGTGTATATGTACAAGCACACACTGGAGTACGCACTCAAACACGAGCATGCACATACATGCCCCCAATTGGTGTCACAGTACTGTTACTATTACAGGTGTGGGGGTGGTGAATGGCTGGCTGTATGCTGTGGGGGGACATGACGGGCCTCTGGTCAGGAAGAGTGTGGAGGTCTACAACCCAGACACCAACATGTGGTCCCAAGTGGCTGACATGCACCTGTGCAGACGCAATGCAGGTATGCCTACGCATATTTACTTTTCTGTAGATATAATGCAGGTATGCCTATGCAGATTTACTTATATGTAGATATAATGCAGGTATGTCTATGTAGATTTACTTCTATGTAGATATAATGCAGGTATGTCTATGTAGATTTACTTCTATGTAGATATAATACAGGTATGCCTATGCAGATTTACTTCTATGTAGATATAATGCAGGTATGTCTATGTAGATTTACTTCTATGTAGATATAATACAGGTATGCCTATGCAGATTTACTTCTATGTAGATATAATACAGGTATGCCTATGCAGGTTTACTTCTATGTAGATATAATGCAGGTATGTCTATGTAGATTTACTTCTATGTAGATATAATGCAGGTATGTCTATGTAGATTTACTTCTATGTAGATATAATACAGGTATGCCTATGCAGATTTACTTCTATGTAGATATAATACAGGTATGCCTATGCAGGTTTACTTCTATGTAGATATAATGCAGGTATGTCTATGTAGATTTACTTCTATGTAGATATAATGCAGGTATGTCTATGTAGATTTACTTCTATGTAGATATAATGCAGGTATGCCTACGCATATTTACTTTTCTGCAGATATAATGCAGGTATGCCTATGCAGATTTACTTCTATGTAGATATAATGCAGGTATGCCTATGTAGATTTACTTCTATGTAGATATAATGCAGGTATGTCTATGTAGATTTACTTCTATGTAGATATAATGCAGGTATGTCTATGTAGATTTACTTCTATGTAGATATAATGCAGGTATGTCTATGTAGATTTACTTTTCTGTAGATATATTTCAGGTAGGCCTACACAGATATATATTTCTGTAGATATATTGCAGGTAGGTCTACGCAGATGTACTTTTCTGTAGATGTAAAGCAGGTATGCCTGTGCAAATTTACTTCTATGTAGATGTAAAGCAGGTGTGCATATATGTGTGCATGTCATATTCTTTGTTCTAAAGATCATTGCAATGCATGGCCTAGTGCAGGTGCCAGTCATGATCAATCATCATTACCCCTTAACTGTACAGCACGGATGACAATTTCATTAAGGGCATTTTTTCAGAGAATGTCCCTGGAACTTAAAATCTAGCAGACTATTTTGTGATGACCTGCCTTTAAGGATATGTTGTTAGCTAAATTGTTTAGAAGATTCACAAGTGACTAGAATCTAGACTGACCACGAAAGAAATATGACTCTAATTAGACACTAATGATGAGCACCCTTCAATGGGTGGAAAGTGGCACTGCAAAATATAGCTTTTTTATCTTGATGATGTTTTCATTATGATTTTGTCTAAGGATTTTCACTTTGGTTAAATCAATGGAGCATGGTTATTACTTTTTTGTTGGCTCAAGAAATTATGCAAGTGTTCATTATTGTCAGATGCAAATCAATCATATTTGCTTAACCCTATAATAAACCTTTTTTTCTGTTTGCACTACAAGACACCTTTGCCATGTTATCGTCCCCATGTCTGGCTTTCAGGGGTTGTGGCCAATGGTGATATGCTCTACGTGGTGGGTGGGGACGACGGCACATCCAACCTCGGCTCGGTGGAGATCTACGACCCCAAGTCCAACGCCTGGAATCTCCTCCCTACCAGCATGATGACAGGGCGGAGCTATGCAGGGGTGACAGTCATTGACAAGCCTGTCTTATAGCATAGGGTCACACATAGAGCCTCACCGCCGGCGCAACTTCCCCGGTCCCAGCCAGAAGCACTTGTGACTCTCTGCTGCCTGGCTAGGTCCTCCAGTCACAGTTACTGGTGATTTCATGCTTGCCAGAGAAGCCCAAAGCTTTTGAAATCCACCACGATGGAATGTCTAGTGTGCTGAGACATAGAAAGTAATCTTGCTTTCAAGGTAGAGTGAAGCTCTATGAATGTAGAAGCGAAACAAGCACTTCTGTGTAGAAGTTTGACTTTACAGGTAGTCCTGATAGCCTAGTGTAGTCTGGGCCTTGCCTGTAGGCTACTGTTGGACCAACAGAGTGACATCCAGGTTAGAACGTAGCCCTGGACATCGACAAGAAACCTTTACAATTGAAATACACAAGTGTGAAGTGGTGGCCAAAAGTATCTGTGAGATTACGAACATGCTCTGGTGCCGTGTTCCTCCTAATTAGCTGCAAGGAAAAGTGAAAGACATTTTTTTGCTTGGATACAGAAAGAAGATGCATCTACCGCATCAAAGACCCAGTGAAGGTGATCCTCATTGGCACTGGCTGTGTGATGCACATCTGATTCCGTCTCTTTCATCTCAAAGAGAGGATTTTATTTTCAGTCAAGTTCCATGTGTGAAGTGCTTTGTAATGAAGGGACAGTTAGTATTAACTTGAGATTTTTAGTCCTGAATTTGGGCACCTTCAATGTGAAACTCAAACACTGAAGTAGGTCTAAATGTGACAAATGAATGAGTTCACAAATGTAGTTGAAGGTCACTGACTGCATATACTAAGGGAGGTAAATCATCCAGCTCTGTCTGCAGAATGCTCATGGGCTATGGCACTGAGAAATCAAGATTATTATGCCTGCAGCGAGGTTTTCAAAACAAACAAGAATATCACACAATGAGAATTATCTTGCCAGATTGAATTATTTATTTGCTATGGTGAACTAAGGAATACAGCAGTTCTTGCTTTTTGAATCCATATTTGGGACACTGATGGATGAAAATCAAAGGTCTGTGCTGGGTGTCATAGTAGTAGCTTATCTGGGAAGTTCTTTGTTACGATGTGTGGGGATGTGGTGTAGGATATCAAAAACCAGTGTGACAGAAGCACTTTGCAAGATGTAGTGCTCATAGTTTGCTTCTGAGTGATACAAATTTATGGCTTTGTTGAAGGGAGATTTTAAAAAAGTGAGAGGACTTGCAATTTGCAGGACTCGCTATTGCTCAAAATCAGAAAAGTGCTCAGACAGTGCTACGTGCACCATTGTTTAAGGTGGATGCTGCCATAGTGGTTTCCAGTTTAAAGGTGATACTTTTTATTGTCCATATGATTTTTTCTCTGTTGGTGACCTTTCCATGTGACATTTGATATGTTTGTAAGTGCAAAGTAATGATAGAATTTTTACACTTAGTGAAAACGGAGACTAACACCATCCATGATGGTGTTGATATTGTAGCAGCAGAGGTGATAAGCATGAATGTTGCTGTAGTGTATTCTGTAGTTTTATTGCAGATTGCTTGTGCTTGTGCTTGGCAAGAAAATGCACAGTTAATGCAGTATTCTAAGAGTCTCTTTGTGTCAGCATTTCATCCGAACGGCCAGAATGCAGTTCTTGTAAAACTCATCATTGTCAACCCTCATATAGAATATCTGTAGCTGGATGGATGAATGTATCAGGACTGTTTTATCTCATCTGTGTCATGGATTGTGTAGTTGACAGTGTCAGCTTTGTGACAGTATGTCTTCTGGAATACTCTTATCTACACAAAGTGCAATGTTCATAGCATTATCCCTTGTCTATGGTCATTTGCTGATTTCAAAACCAGACGAGGAATTACTATCTTTTGCAGTTTAATCAAATTTGTTAATTAGAGTCTGTCAAGAGGGCTGCACTCATAAATGTCACACTCCGTACAGTGGTGTATGCTGTAGTTAGAAACCTTTCCTATCTTGGTATGTTATTAAATTCCAATCACAGTTTCCATGCTGTTAATAATATTCTGTCAGAATGTGCTGTAGGTCGTGAGTGTTTATTTAACCAGTTGAACTCGTCAATATTATGAGGAATGTAATGTGGGACTATACAATAGTTGATCAATCCTTCCATTGGACTCACTACAAGAAAAGAAAATCTGCAGGTTTACAAATGATGAATTGTCTATTAGAACTGTATGCTATATTCAAAATCTCCTTGAGGTTGGGTTGTAGTCTTGTTCTAGATTGTGCATTTACCATCAAAAGGTTAAATACAAATGCCTGCTTTTTGGACAGGCTAGGTATGCATTTTTTGTATGTGTTTGATTGTTTAGTGTTTTAGCCTGAACTTCCTTAGTCTCATCTGTCTGTGTTTGTCTCCATTAAGTGTGAAATTTTGCATTTTAAATGTGTTTCATGTGGAATAGTGAAGAGTTTTGAAGTATTTCAGTCCTGAATTACTTTATGGAAGGATGTGCTTGGGAGAATAGAGTGCTACGTTTTAGGAAACTGCAGAAACTATTTATATTGAGTTGATTATGGTGGATAAGATGCAGTTGTTGTGATTTCACACTGGAAACCAGAAATGTTGATGTGGTTTTAGAGTGCTGAACAATTAGAACCTTTGGTGCTACATATTCCAAGTGAAAATCATGTCATTGATTCATCATTCATTCTTGATGTTTGTTTGCATAGGACATTTTTGTGGTAAATCACATAGCAATGAAATGATCTTGCAGCTCATTTTTGTAGTTCGTCAGCTTGTTGGTAAGTGCCAGGGGCATCGTGCTCGGCATGCATAGAATGCACACTAGCACTGCAGACGAGTCTCTTCAGAATCTCACCCAAAGCCATGTAAGGTGAGGGCTGAAACTGCTGGAACCACTTGAGATGTGGCCATGTAAAATGAAATTTCTGCTATATCTCTTTGTCTTAAGTTTTGCAATACTTTTAAGTAAAGTACACCAAACTTTTAAAATAATGAGCTCTCATTCAACAATTCCAAGAGTTTTTTTTCTTATGTGTGTTTCATGATAATGTGAGAAAGTGACCAAGTATTACATGTCTAGTGCTAGAAAAGATTACATAGGAAAGCTGAATTTTAAAGACAGACCATTTTCCATGAACATGAGTGATTGTAATTTTAGAAAAAAAGGTCTCATGGTTGTTTAGAGAAAGTTAAGGACTTTTTTTACTTACAACTACAGTGTGCAAAAAGTAGAACCAACTACAGCAGGAACCTTATTCGTACTTGTCTCAAATATTCAGCTGTGTCACCCCATCTGACAATCACCAAGTCAACCATTGATACCTTGGTGTCATCTAGCGTAAGCTGACAAAAATGAATAAGAGGCTACTTTAGTGGGATTTGATTCAGTTCAGTTCAGTCTCTTAACCCTGAGATGGGTTGTTGAGGCACCACTGATGACTTTTGGACAATCTTCCTCTATCCTCTGTGGCTCGCTGTGTGTCAGCAAAGGTCAAGCCTGTCCACTCTTTGATGTTGTCTTCCCACCTCTTTCTCTGCCTGCCTCTCCTTCTCCCACCTGATACGGTACCTTGCGGGATGGTCTTGGCTAGCCCACTGCCTCTTGACACGTGACCGTACCACTTCAGCTTTCTGCTTTTCATGATTGAGAGCAGGTCTTCGTACTGTCCAAATGCTCTCCTGATCCTGTTGCTGACTTCCTCATTTGTGACATGGTCTTTATATGAGATGTTCAGAATCTTGCGGTAGCATCTCATTTCCAGGGCTTGAATCCGTCTCTGTAGTTCAGATGTGAGTGTCCAGGACTCGCATGCATACAAGAATACGGAGATGGCCAGCGTGCGCATGAGCCTGATCTTCGACGCGAGAGTGATATTTCTGTCACGCCATATTGGCTTCAACTTTGCCAATGCTGCTGTTGTTTGTGCTATCCTGGACAGTATCTCTGGTTTGGACCCTTCATCAGTCACAACAGATCCCAGGTATTTGAAGTTGTTCACAACTTCCAGTTTTTGGCCCTTCACTTTGATTTCCATTTTGAAGCCCCGAGGGTTGTTCGTCATCACCTTGGTCTTCTCGGCACTGATCTCCATGCCATATGCCTGTGAGATCTTGTCCAGGTGCTCAACAAGACTAGTCAGCTCCTCTTCACTTCCTGCTAATCCATCAATGTCATCAGCAAAACGTAAGTTGGTGATCTTTCTGCCACAGATGCTGATTGATCCTTTGTGGTCTGCTAGGGCATCAGTCATTATCCTTTTGAGGAAGAGGTTGAATAGTTTGGGGGAGAGTAGACAGCCCTGTCTGACTCCGACCGTTGTCCTGAACCATTTGCCTGTGGTACCATTGAACAGGACTGCGCTGGTTGCTCTGTCATAAAGATGTTCAACGACTTTGATGATCTTGGAGCTGATGTTGTAGCTTCTTATTGTGGCCCACAGCGCAGCATGCCCGACTCTGTCAAATACTTTCTTAAAGTCTATAAAGACATGGTACAGATCTTGTTGGTGTTGTAGATGTTTCTCACACAGGACTCTCAGATTGAAGATCTGTTCGGTGGTGCTCCTACCTGGTCTGAAACTTGCTCTTCAGCAATGATTTTCTCTGCCTGAGGTTTTAATCTGTTCAGCAGTACTTTCAGCATGACCTTGCTGGGATGGCTGATGAGGCTGATCGTGCGGTAGTTCTGGCACATTTGCAGGTTGCCTTTCTTGGGCAATGTAATCACTAGGGACTGTGTCCACGGGGTTGGCCAATCTCCCGTCTGCCAGATCTTATTGCAGATCTTTGTGAGTGCATCGATCATTGCGTCGTCTCCTGCCTGGATGAGTTCCCCTGGAATGTTGTCAGCCTCAGCTGACACTCCTTTCTTGAGGGACTTAACCGCTGTCTCCACCTCTTCTCGAAGAATTGAGTTCTTTTCCTCCTTGGTAGTCTGAGGACAGTTCAGTACTTTAGGATCTCCTCTTGTGTCATAGTTGTACAGCTCAAGTACTCAGTCCAGCGTTTCATGATTTCGCGTTCTTCTGTGCGACAAATCCCGCTCTTGTCTTGTATGGTGTTGACCCGCCCTTGTTTGGTCGCTGTAAGGTCTTTGACTATCTGGTATGCTTTCTTGGTGTTATTCTTCTGGAGGTTCTCCTCAACTGCATCACATTGCTGTTCAATCCACTCCTCCTTGGCACTCTTCATGGCCTTCTTGACCCTGTTGTTGTCCTCTCTGTACTTACTTGCTCCATCTGCTGTACCCTTCTTTTTCTTCAGTTCCCTTCTCTCATCGCACATGTTCAAAATTTCTGCAGTGACCCATGGTTTCTTTGTTGGATGGTGTTTTCCTAATAACTGCCCGGCTGTCTCTATCACTGCCTCATTGAAGATGTTGGTCACTGTGTCGAGGCCCTCTTCGTCACCCAGAACTAAAAGCGGTGCAAACTTCCCTCCAATCATCACTTTGAAGGACTTATCAACCTCAGGGTCTTTCAACCTTTCAAGGTCAAATCTAAGCCTGGTACCTTTCTGCTTGCTGATTGCTTGCCGGAGTAAGTATCATTCAGACACAAAAACGTTACTTACCATAAAATGAACAAATCACAGCGAATTTCTTTTTGGAAGAAATCTACGGCAGTGCGCTTTGGATAACGCAAAACAAATCACATTTCTCAGTCATGGGCGTCCATCAAAACAGAAGACTTTGAAAACCAAGTTCAGGATGAAAACAGAAAATACTATGATGTGGGCAAGCAGAATATGTCTGAAATGGTCCACTGCTGACCTTGATGGGGATTTTGGCTTGAGAATTGTGGAGCATACCCCAGGTGTAGCAGGACTGGGACACCAGCTGCTGCACCGTGCGGATGGGAATTCCTGACCTCTGACCGGAGAAAGGCCACCAGGCTTCCTGAGTAGGCCTCACCCACCACCACGCAGACTCAGCCACCATGACCCCCATTCTATCCACTTGTGATAAGGTGCACCTATCACCAAGTGTATTGTACATCTGCTGTGTTTATCCTCTATTCAGTTATTCCTGCTTCTGTCTCTTTCCACCCCGCTATTCTGTGTGTCAGATCTCTCTGTGTGTCAGACCTCTCTCCAACATTCCTCCCCATCCTTTGTCTAAGGCAAGCCTGACCAGCTGACCACTCTGGGACCCCTCCTCTGCTGTGGTGTGGTTGTTGGTGCAGCTACCCTCTCAGTCACTCGTTACATTAGCGTGACCCTGGTTAGTGAGCCGTTCTCCCACTCTGGCATCTGAATTGTAACATTTTGACTGCAAATCTGATATTTCCCCTCAAGTAAGACAGCTACTTGCAACGGCATGTGATTCATCCAATAGACTGTGTTATGCTGAATGAGGCAACATTTGTAAGAAGTCATTTCAAATTAAGTTAAATGAATTAATCTCTCTTTTCTGCCAAATGAAAGCACAACCCAGGAACCACTTTTGTCCGCTCTCCTGTAAGTTTTATTTGTGCGCCTGATGAAGGCTTTTTAGCCGAAAATTCGCGCTGTTTTACCTTCCAATGTTTTGTATTTGTTTTGTATTATACGCGGCCATCAGAACCTCACCGTGTTTTAGACTTTTACTTTACTGCCGTGGCAGTCCTTTGTTTTTGTCACAGGAACCAGGGTTAGGATCTGGCAAATAACCTACACCCTGGCTCTTGTGAGGTCCATGCATTCCCTTGTTAAGGGGGAATGGCACACGAGACGAGAGAGACCACTGCCACAACGGTCTAGAGAGACCACTGCTACCACGGTCTAGAGAGACCACTGCTACCACAGTCTAGAGAGACCACTGCTACCACGGTCTAGAGAGAACACTGCCACCACAGTCTTGGCCATTATCATCAGGCCTCGGACCAGCCAGGAGCTCCTGTATCCATGGGTTTAATAAAGTTGTGGAAAGCTACGACGTATCTCATACCTGCGCCCTTCTACCATCAAGCCTCGAGTTTCCCACCCACGGCTCGAACCTCACCATCGGCTTGTCTTCTCCATCTTCACACACTTGAGACTTTGCCTACCGGCGAAAGACTGACCCGGGTTCACAGTAGTGACTGGCGCAGTTTGCAATGAATGCGCAATAGACTTGACCCCTCGCATTACAGCATTGCGCCAAAAATAGTTCACTCCGGATACTATTTCCCCCCACTTTTTACAGAAATCATTCAGATGTCAAAACTTGTTTCCATTTCAACACAAACATTTTATTTTGTCAAATAAACGCTTGTTTATTGCCTCAACAAGCGTCATTTATGATTTTTTGGGGGGTGCGAAATAGTCTCAGATCTACTCACAAGCTTCTCGTGTGACCTCCATTTGCATATTTCGGACGGAATCCTTCCATTACGTGATATGAAATGTGCCAGACTCATTCGCCGGCAGGCGAAGTCTCTGGTGGACTAGAATGCACAGAATGCACGATCCCAGCACCAATCGTCTTTAGGCGTCGTCACATTAGGCTTGTTCAGGAGGCGAGCGCTGCACGTGTTTCACTCCTGATGCTTGTTCAGAAGGCGCAGCGCTGAAAAGCGCTGCTCAGCACTGCATGTGATTCACTCCTGAACAGCAATTTTGGGGCGTGATTCACTCAGCGAATCACCAAATCTGAGATGATTCAGACGATTTTGCATCATTTTCAAAATGGCGTTTTCGATCCCGCACTGGCCGTCGATGCGTAAAACAGAAACATCATTTTGGGACTGGAACGGGCTTTATTTGCCCCAAGCGCTCTGTATGCGCGAGTAATGGCAAGTAAGGATGACAGTGGACTTTATTCATGCAGAATACATTTAAACGTGCATAAACGATGACTGTGGCAAAGAAAACACTTTCTTCGCATCTATCAACACAACATGGGGCGCAGAAGATTTACCTCCCTTTTATTTAACAAGTGAAGCGCTGCACTACATCCATAAGCTCTGTGGCCGAGTGGTTAGCGCGCTGGACCTACAGTCACTTGCGGCTATAGCGGGTGCGGCGTTCGAAGCTGCGTGGTTCCCAGAGTTGCATCCTTGAGCAAGATGCTTAACTCGCATTGCTCAGTTGCGTTGACAACCAGAAGTGGTTACTGCAACTCAAATAATCCTGGTTCCAGGTTTCCAGGTGTTCACGAGAGGCAAAGAGCGCTCAATTGCCAACATGAAGCGCTCACGCAGCGCTTCATACTCCTGAACAAGCAAGGTCTCGCTCTCAAGCTCATGATGTGCAGGGGAGCTGATAAGAGTCGGTCGAGCCGCATCTAGTTATTAGCAATAAAAATTCTCCAATATAGCTACTTAAATTTCTTTTACATAAGATGCAAACAGATTTGGAAGTGCTAAGGAGATTATGATTTCATCCGTCCTCTTTACGGCCACAGCAAAGACCGCTCGGTGTTTGGTGGAAATAACTGAATGTTTGCAGAGTATAATAGTCTATGCGAAGCAAATCATGTTTGCAGAGCATATATCGGGTGTGCAGAGAAACTCATGTGTGCGGAACATATCGTGTATGCAGAGCATATATCGTTTGTGCGGAGCATCGTGTGTGCAGAGCAGATCGATCATGTTTGCAAAGCATATCGTGTGCGCAGAGCATATCGTGTACGTGTGCAGAGCATATCGTGTGTGCGAAGCATGTTTGTGTGTGCAGATCATATTCACGGAGCATATTTTGTGTGCAGAGCAGATCGTGTTTGCAAAGCACATCGTGTGTGCAGAACAAATCATGTACATGTGTAGAGCATATCGTGTGCGCGGAGCATATCGTGTGTGCAGAGCATATCGTGTGTGCGAAGCATATCGTGTGTGCAGAGCATATCGTGTGTGCAGAGCATATACATGTGCGGAGCATATCGTGTGTGTAGAGCAGATCATATTTGCAAAGCATACCGTGTGTGCAGAGCATATCGTGTACAGAGCATACCATGTGTGCAGAGCATATCGTGTGTGCAGAGCATAACATGTGTGCGGAGCATATATGTTTGTGTGTGCAGAGCAAATTCGTTTGTGCGGAGCATATCGTGTGTGCAGAGCAGATCATGTCTGCAAAGCACATAATGTGTGCGGAGCATATCGTGTGTGCAGAGCATTTATTGTGTGTGCGGAGCATATTGTGTGTGCAGAGCATATCGTGTGTGCGGAGCATATCGTGTGTGCGGAGCATATTGTGTGTGCGGAGCATATTGTGTGTGCAGAGCATATCATGTTATGCAGAGCATATATCATGTGTGCGGAGCATATCGTCATTGTGGGTGCAGTGCATATCGTGAGTGCAGAGCAAGATGCGCAGAGCATGTTTGTGTGCTCAGAGCATATTCGTGTGTGTAGAGCAAATCGTGTGTGCGGGGCATATTATGTGTGCGGAGCATATTCGTATGTGCGGAGCATATATATTGTGTGTGCAGACCATAGGCTATTGTGTGTGCGGAGCATATATATCGTGTGTGCAGAGCATATTTTGTGTGAGGAGCATATTCGTGTGTGCAGAGCATATGGTATGTACAGAGCATATCGTGTGTGCAGAGCATTAACAGAACACGCAATATTATTTCTCTAGCCACATGAATTCACATGCAAGTGAAATACCATAATACTTTCACCAAAAGGGCATAACAACACATGCAGTGTCAAGGATTTACAGAGCCGCCAGGGCCGATTCTGTTACATATGAATTATCTCCCTTGCTATTCCGTTAAAAAAACTAACACCGCAAACTGAAATAAAGAGCTTTGAAATATGCTCATATGAACCTCTGCCCAATGTCTCACAGTTATGACAGCCAATTAAATTCCAGCTTCTGCGACCTTAATTTGCCACTGAACAACTTTGAAAACCAACTCTAGATAAGAAGTGTTCTGGCGCATGCGCGCGCGCGCGCACACACACACACACACACACACACGTACACACATACACGCGCACGCACACACACACACACACACACACACACACACACACACACACACACACACACACACTTTGAAATCGGACATCAAGGTCACAATTTATAATGATTTTAAATTATGCATATTTAATTAGGTTTATGTTGCGCTTTGCTTTTCGCCAAGTCCTGTTGTATGGGGGTTCTCCTAGCTTGCGCCAGGAAGTCGAAGTTCACAAAAGCTGGTGATTGTTTCCGATAAACTTTATTCAGGCACTGGTCGGTAGGCCTACTCAGCGATGAAAATCAGTAAACATTATCATTGTAACAACTTCACTCTTCACGCAATGCCGCATAGAACTTACATGGGAGGACTCGCGTATTTTCTAGTTAAGCTCTCACCTACTCGATCTGTCATGTGTGCTCTCTCCTGTCGCTTTGTTGCACTTTTCATACTTTTACACAGATTCCAGAACCTACCAGAACAGAGTTGAATATACGCCACACTTCGGTGGCTTTTGCGACTGATGTTACGTGACACAGCCAAGACCCTCTCCGCCACGTCGCAAGGCAACAGCACGGTCGGAGAGGCTGATGTAAACAGCTTGTAGCGCTACAACACTCTCGCACGTTCTATCCCTCAATTTCTACAGCAGAAAAGGCATGATGCCCTGGTCATGAAGCACAGCAAACAGCCCGTTACTGTGTCATTTACAAGTCACATAAAAAGTAAACAAGGACGAGTTGACTTATTGCTTCAAATTCTTGCTGAATAATGACTATAATTGGAAATAAATATCTGGTCAAACAACAATAACAACAACAAAAGGGAGGTGGTTGTGTGTTATTTAGAGAAAACATTGCAGACTTAAGGTGTGCAATGAGACATGTCACCATTTGAAATTGGCTATTTTGCAGTGACTAGCTTCTGGATTATAAAATAATGTCTGCCTCTCTTCATTTGAAAGCACATCTACATTTGTACATAAACGAAGTGCATGTGAAAATGCACACATTATGGTGACTGTGTTCCTCTTTGGTACAGTGCACTGCGTGGCACAATGTTATTGAATATTTTCTTATACAGCACAAATCCCAGCATTGCAATGGCTGTCAAAAAGCTAGTCGCGAAAAGTGGTGATCGTGATTTCTTTTAACACGATGAAAAGTTGATCTGTCCTCAGAAAAAGTCACCTTTATTACTTAACTTTTCAACCCAGTAATAGAAAAATATAGCTCCAAACTATGTCTTTTCCACTGTTTTTCTTTATAGCCAGCAGAAAGAAACTTTCAAAGAATTACATCACCATCACCTAGTACTTATAGTCTGCAAATGAATATTTCCTTTTTCTTGATAGAAAGCACTGAAATGACAAATGTCAGCATTTACCATTGTTGATCAAAATTACGCCAGGATGCTATTGCATTGTGTGATACTATCAAGCAAAGCTAGTATCCTTTGTTCATGCAGCAGTATAATTCAAGAGTGTAGAAGAGAGACAAGTACAGTAAAGAAATCAATTTGGCCACATGAAACAGTTTCTAGTTATCACGGCAGTTTATATAAAACTGTACAATAAACATGTAGATTATTATCATGTTGACTTTTAATGTATGAAAAACTATGAATGTGTTTTTAGAGATTCATCACAGCAGTGCTTGTACAAAGTAACTAGTCGACTTTCATAACTCGTCATATTGCTGCATTAAGGAATCTTGTGAACATTTGTCTCTGTGCGTCCACAATGTGAGGACTCCTGTCGAGAATCTAGTTGCGGCCCACTACGGCACACAGCAGCTTCTTGTAGTTGAAGCTTGTGTCCTCCTCAATCCACTTGAACAGCGTCTTGTGCGTCAGCTCCAGAAAGCATTTCTTGATTTGAACCATGTCAATCTGTAAAGATAGGAACACCTGTGAAGATTTTGTCTTTACCTGTATCAAGCATAACAGCTATCCTTCATCCAAATACTTCCTCACTCCTTCTCTCTTGCTCGTTTAGTTGTCTACTCACACACATTATTTACATGCATCCACCCAGGTAGGCCATTTTCTATATACAAAAGCCATCCGACATGCAGGTTACTGTACAAAACTACATTCACATATACATGCACAAGCACTCAAGTACGTGCACAAATACATGTACCCAGAGAAAGCAATGGTAGTGCTTACAAACTCTGAAATGCACATCTGCTTGCTCCACCCACTTGCTACATTCTCAAGTCCGTCAATACCTCGGATCTGGACACGATGACTCTGATCAGGTCCTGGTCATCAGTGCCTAGGCCATCCATGAAATACTTCAGCCGCTGTGCGTAGTATAAGGGTCGGCACTTCAGAGTCATGGCTGAAGGACACAAAAAACCCATAATATATCATGACAAGCAGTGTATCTTGTGCTTCCTTTAAGTGCTGACATACACAGGTTTGTTCTCCTCTGCTGTATGCTATACCCCCAAAATTTGAGTGCAATAGCACATCAGAGCACAATCATATCTGTGTTTGCATTTTGGATATTCTCTGCAGCAGCCCATTGTCAGTCAACAATTTCCACCTGTAGCCCCCTAGCAATGATGTAGATGTATATGGGTCTTGAACTGCAGACATATATTTATCATGGATGAAAATATCAGCATGTGACTCCTTCTGGGCAGATACAAAAGCACAGAATATGGTAAAAATGAAGTACTCATGATGTATATGTCCTCTATGTCTTGACCATGATGTATGTGTCCCTATGTCTTGACCATGATGTATGTGTCCTCTATGTCTTGACCATGATGTATGTGTCCCCAAGTCTTAACCATGATGTATGTGTCCCCATGTCTTGACCATGATGTATGTGTCCCCATGTCTTGACCATGATGTATGTGTCCCCATGTCTTGACCATGATGTATGTGTCCCCATGTCTTGTCCATGATGTATGTGTCCTCTATGTCTTGACCATGATGTATGTGTCCTCTATGTCTTGACCATGATGTATGTGTCCTCTATGTCTTGTCCATGATGTATGTGTCCTCTATGTCTTGACCATGATGTATGTGTCCTCTATGTCTTACCCATGATGTATGTGTCCCCTATGTCTTGACCATGATGTATGTGTCCTCTATGTCTTGACCATGATGTATGTGTCCTCTATGTCTTGTCCATGATGTATGTGTCCTCTATGTCTTGACCATGATGTATGTGTCCTCTATGTCTTACCCATGATGTATGTGTCCTCTATGTCTTGACCATGATGTATGTGTCCTCTATGTCTTGACCATGATGTATGAGTCCTCTATGTCTTGACCATGATGTATGTGTCCTCTATGTCTTGACCATGATGTATGTGTCCTCTATGTCTTGACCATGATGTATGTGTCCTCTATGTCTTGACCATGATGTATGTGTCCTCTATGTCTTACCCATGATGTATGTGTCCTCTATGTCTTGACCATGATGTATGTGTCCTCTATGTCTTGACCATGATGTATGTGTCCTCTATGTCTTACCCATGATGTATGTGTCCTCTATGTCTTGACCATGATGTATGTGTCCTCTATGTCTTACCCATGATGTATGTGTCCTCTATGTCTTACTCATGATGTATGTGTCCTCTATGTCTTGACCATGATGTATGTGTCCTCTATGTCTTGACCATGATGTATGTGTCCTCTATGTCTTACCCATGATGTATGTGTCCTCTATGTCTTGACCATGATGTATGTGTGCTCTATGTCTTACCCATGATGTATGTGTCCTCTATGTCTTACCCATGATGTATGTGTCCTCTATGTCTTGACCATGATGTATGTGTCCTCTATGTCTTACCCATGATGTATGTGTCCCCTATGTCTTGACCATGATGTATGTGTCCTCTATGTCTTGACCATGATGTATGTGTCCTCTATGTCTTGACCATGATGTATGTGTCCTCTATGTCTTACCCATGATGTATGTGTCCTCTATGTCTTACCCATGATGTATGTGTCCTCTATGTCTTGACCATGATGTATGTGTCCCCATGTCTTGACCATGATGTATGTGTCCTCTATGTCTTGACCATGATGTATGTGTGCTCTATGTCTTGACCATGATGTATGTGTCCTCTATGTCTTGACCATAATGTATGTGTCCTCTATGCCTTGACCATGATGTATGTGTGCTCTATGTCTTGACCATGATGTATGTGTCCCTATGCCTTGACCATGATGTATGTGTCCTCTATGTCTTGACCATGATGTATGTGTGCTCTATGTCTTGACCATGATGTATGTGTCCCCTATGTCTTGACCATGATGTATGTGTCCTCCAAGTCTTGACCATGATGTATGTGTCCTCCAAGTCTTGACCATGATGTATGTGTCCTCTATGTCTTTACCATGATGTATGTGTCCTCTATGTCTTGACCATGATGTATGTGTGCTCTATGTCTTGTCCATGATGTATGTGTCCCCATGTCTTGACCATGATGTATGTGTCCCCATGTCTTGACCATGATGTATGTGTCCCCAAGTCTTGACCATGATGTATATGTCCCCATGTCTTGACCATGATGTATGTATCCCCATGCCTTGACCATGATGTATGTGTCCCCAAGTCTTGACCACGACGTATGTGTCCCCATGTCTTGACCATGATGTATGTGTCCCCATGTCTTGACCATGATGTATGTGTCCTTTATGTCTTGACCATGATGTATGTGTCCTCCAAGTTTAGATCATGATGTATGTGTCCCCAAGTCTTGACCAAGATGTATGTGTCCCCAAGTCTTGACTATGACTTATGTGTCCCCTATGTCTTGACCACGATGTATGTGTCCTCTATGTCTTGACCATGATGTATGTGTCTTCTATGTCTTGACCATGATTGTCTCTCCAACTTTCCCCATAACATTGTGCTCATAGTAATATTGTGGTAGTTCTTTTGTTACAACTCCCCAACCAACCAGTTCCCACTAAACAAAACGAGAAAACACCCTATGGTGTGAAATTGCATCCTAAATCCTTTACTAACTCTGCTCTCCACCCAATCTTTCAACACGTGGGGTGTTTGATATTCTTTGAACTTGATCAAGTCAGCAATAAGCATCTATCAACACAGTCAGGCTAGGGTAATACATGTGGCCTAGTGGTATTGTTGTCAATAGTTGACCCTTGTTCATTTTCCAGCCGATGCTTTCATCTATTGAATTTGTTTTTTTTTATATCACCCCTTCAGTTCTCATTTAGCTGTTTTTACTGGACACAGAAACATTTTGTGTCTTTTCAACAAAAATTGCCACATGAGAGGAGGCCTTTACCCATGATGTGTGTCTTCCATGTTTTATCCATGATGTGTGTCTTCCATGTTTTATCCATGATGTGTGTGTGCTCCCTGTTTTGCCCATGATGTATACATGCTCTATATCTTGACCATGATGTGTGTGTCCTCCATGTTATCTAGTGCTATGAATAAAGACAAGTACAAAGCTCTATGCCTGACTAACCCAAACTGACTTTTCCTGCTAGATGCCAGGCTATGCTACACCATGCTGCCATGGTTAAACAATATGCCTCCTGATGGATCTAAGAAAGAATAACAAACTTTGACAAGTGCTTGAAAACTACAGGAAACAGATTCTCAATGTGGCTTGTGTCCAATATCAAACTCACCAATAGCATACATTCCCTTCTCAAAGCTTCCTGATGTTTCTCTGTCAATGGTGTTCAGGATGTCCCTCTGGGTGAGCTGAAGCATAACCATATTGATCATCAACTCTCGTTTTAATGAATGACATAATTTGAAACTGGAAGAAATACGTTATCTTGAATATGCTTTTATGGATTCTCTTGAAAATAACAGGATCTGATGTTGTACTTCAATTCTGATTGCCATAACTCCACGCATATGAGTAAAAAGAATCCATTAAAAATATATTTTGTGCACTCAGAAAAAGATAGACAGGTCCACAGGAGGAAGGCACTGTGCAGAAGTGACTGCTAACATCAAAAGTCTCCCTCCTCCTCCTTCACCCATGGAACACAGCCTGCATGTGGCAGTACAACTTACCTTCACATACTCAACGTACACAGCCTGCATGTGGCAGGACAACTTACCTTCACATACTCAATGTACACAGCCTGCATGTGGCAGTACAACTTACCTTCACATACTCATTGTACACAGCCTGCATGTGGCAGTACAACTTACCTTCACATACTCATTGTACACAGCCTGCATGTGGTAGTGGTGCCTCCGGGCAAAGACACGGATGAAGGTCTCCTCATCAGTGCCCAGTCTGTCCTCTCCAGCCTCAAACAGGTGCTTGGCATCAACCTTGACCCTGTCCATGTCCACCAGGGCTTCCATGTTGATTTCAAACTGACCTGTAGGGTTTCCGTTCTGCAGCTTTTGCTGCACTGCTGCCTTGACAGTGTCATAGTCAATGGTCTGCCGGTTGCCCTGAAAATAAGCATGAGCTGTTGTGGCAATGGAACTTTACATGTCTGTAGTAGCAGCATAATCATATTTTAAAATGTGCTTGGTTCAACTCCCACAACAAGCATTCTTATTCTCACATGAATGAGAAGTGCCAGGTTCTTGTCCCAGGAAAACCATTCATTTCTGCAGCCTCATGTTATTCAAAAAGCTGGTCCCTAGCAGCAAATGGATATAGGCATATGTGTAAGCACATAGACTTTAACTGCAAAATGAATACTAATGGATAAAATACTACTAGAAACAACAATGGTTACCTGGAGTATAGCTTGAAATGGTATTGCCTTGGTAAAGTGTAAAGTGGTTTCAGACCCAGACATGGGTGATAAGACACTATATAAAAACCGCTGGCGCTGAACCTCCAGGTTTTGGCATATTAAAAAATAAATTAAAAAAAGATAGGGTTCGAACCCGCAACCTCTCGAGAAAAGCTCTCTCTCTCTCTCTCTCTCTCTCTCCCCCCTCCCCCCCCCTCCCCCCTGTACTCCCTTCCCTTATCTCGAGCCGCCGCTCCTCTCCCGTGGCTGGCATTGTTCTGTCAGTTTTGATCATGTCACGCATTTCGCCATTGCGTTAACTAAACAGCCCTCGCCATTCCATGAATCACGTATTTGGGCAGGCGCTCTGGAGTGTACGACCTTAAAAAACCACTTTCTCATCAAGCCTTGATTCTGAAAATTTGATACATTCAATCGGACCTAACTTCCAATTAGTGTGCAAAATCTCAAGGAAATCCGTCCAGTAGTTTTTGAGATATAAGCCGTGGAGTCGGGACAGACAGACACACAGACAGATAAAGTCTGTAGGACCTCCAGTAAACCTGGAGGGATAAAATCACACCTTTACCTATATTACCTTTTTTAATTCATACTAATGTTTACTTACAAGTTGTGTAAGCATTTCCTGTTTAAGTTTTCATGCATGCCAAAGAGGGAGCACAACATCCATAGTTTGGATAACATCTGAACAAGGATTTTGGAAGTGGTGACAGCATCTGAAAAATGTGGTGATGTCAGAGGTAGAAATGATAATGTGTTGCTTGATGGTGGTAATGGTGGTGATAGTGTGTTGTGTTGGTGATGCTTTGGTGGTTGTTGTTATAGTCAGTGAACATTTAGGATGGGTGATGGGAAGGATAGACGAGACGGTGTCGGTAGCAATGTTTATTGACCTAGCTATTGCTGCCACAGCAAGGGAGGTAACACGGGGGGTGTAATTTCTCCCGATGCAGTTGCTTCCCTTGATGAACTAGTTTGTGATCGAGAGATCAAAACATTACATCCCTCTTTTTATGAAAAGAAAGGATTATGGGGACCAAAGTAAGAGGGAAGAAACTTCAATGTACAGGGATAAAAATTATGGGACTTTCATTACGTGTATATTGATATATAAATGGCAAGTATGGTTTGGTCCTGCTGGCAATTTGGCACTGTTATTTGGTGTTGAAGAATACTGGGTGGTACTTTGGCACCGATTACTAAAAACAGACATTAAGCATTACCATTTAAGAGTCTGATTGTCTTCCATGACTGTATCACTGGTGTGATGTGTAATGGCTGTTTGTTCATATGTATGTTGTTTCAAGTCCACATCCTGAAATCATATCCGCCTAGTGTGTTGTGTCCTGTGTGTCTGATCATACAGTTGTAGCTATAGGTGTGTCTACAGATCAAATCTCTTGGGACTCTTCACTGCTCGACCCGATCTGGTTGTGTAGTTTCCAAGTGTTGGTACTGGTCTGGGGGCTGAGTCTGTATTTTTTTAAACCTCTGGTTCCATTCTGCCTGTGAGGCTTGGTGGGGCTTCTGGAACCGGTGTTGGCACAAATTGCTGTGATGTTGGTCGTTTTGGTGTTGATGCTCGTGGCCTGAGAAAACCGATTGCGGGTGTAGGTACCACCGTCGTTTGTCTCCACTTGGTATGATCGTGGGGTGCTCTTCAAGTTGGTGACAGTATCCGGTTTCCATGCATCTCCCTTGAAGAGTTGGACATTTACCGTGTCACCAGGTTTCAGTGGTTGCCTGAATCTGCTGTTGTCTGGAATTTACTTTGCTGGGGTTGATGGTAGCAGGTTGTAGAGTTGCTTTGGCAGCTGGCAGGATGGAGCAGAGCTGATGACCCATTAGAAGTTGAGCTGGTGAGGCGAGGTCATCCACAGGAGTACATTGATACTCAAGCAGGGCAAAAAGTGGATTGGCACCATCGAGTTTTGCTTTGGAGAGGATGCGCTTAGCTGTTTGGACTGTCATCTCTGCCAAGCCATTGGACTGCGGGTGACCTGGGCTGGAAGTGATGTGGCTGAAGTCCCATTTGGTGGCGAAATCTTGAAACTCCTTGGCGTTGAACTGCGGACCGTTGTCGCTGATCACGATTTCTGGGATGCCATGGCGAGCTAGGTGTGCTGATAGCTTCCTGATGACTGCATGGGAAGTTGTTGTAGGCAATTCATCAATTTAGAATAAACGGCTGTAGTAGTCTACGGTGATGTGGAAGTTTCTGTTGCTCCATGTGAACAGGTCTGTGCCGATCTTCTGCCATGGATGAGATGGAGGCTTGTGAGGGATCAGTGGTTCCTTTGAGTTGGACTTGCTGAGTTCGGAGCAGATGGAGCAGGCGATGGCGGTTTGGTGGATCTGGTTTAACATGCCTGGCCAGAAAAGGATGTCTCGGGCTCGCTGCTTGGTTTTCTCGATGCCCAAGTGGTTGGCATGTATCTTCTGCATGTATGTATGATGCATGAATAAAGTACTTGTATTGCGCGCACTTCCAGCCCAAAGGCTGCTCAGTGGCGCATGCACACACACACAAAAATGTCACGAATTTTCCATGGTTCTGGGATGTCCCTAGTAGGGGTCGACTAGGATCCCCTAGTCAGCAAGACGCACTTGGCGGAAAAGGCACGTCTTGAGGCTTCCTCTGAACTTCTTCTGCTTTGGCTCCTGATGCAACGCCTCTGGCAGTTGATTCCATAAGACTGGTGCAGCAGAGCGGAAAGCTCGATCCCCCGACGAAGACCTTGTCGGTGGCACCCTGAGGCATCTCTGGTCGCATTGGTTGGGGTACAAGGATCTTCTCGCCCTTGTAGATGATTCCATTGATGATGTAGAGTTCATCTCGGACGTTCCAGTAATCTCTGATGCCGTTTTTGCAAGTGTCGCGCTTTTGTGGCCAACCTTCTTGTATGGTTGTCATGAGGTCTTGAAACTGGGGATCTTCTCCAGTAGAGGTCCTTAGCTGATCCATCTTGGAGTTTGAGACAGGTAGATGTCTAGTGATATAATGGACGTACTCATCGAGGTTTTTGGCGCTGCTTGTGTCTTGTGGTTCTGCTGGGATTAAGTTTCTTGACAGGGTGTCGGAGACAGGTATGTCCTTTCCAGGTACATGGACGATTTCCAGGTCGTATTTCTGGAGTTGGAGGAGCATGGGTTGCAGGCAAGGAGGGGCTGCTGCAAGTGGCTTTTTGGTGATTCTCTCCAGGGGCTTGTGGTCAGACTCTACTCTGACACTGTGTCCATAGATGTACTGGTGGAAACGCTGGCATCCGAACCATGTGGCATAGAGCTCTTTTTCTATTTGAGCATAGTTCTGCTCAGTTGGAGTCAGGGATTTTGATGCAAAGGCTATTGGCTTCCCGACTGGAAGGATTGTTGTGCCAAGGCCATGCTTGCTTTCATCTATTTGCAGGGTGATTTTTTCCCCTGTATGTGGCTCTCTGGAGTGCTGCTTGTAGGTTCTGGTCGTGGTTTTTTTTTGCGGGTACGGCCAATGACAAGGTTGTCATCTACTAGAGCTGTGACTCCTGGGATTCCTTAAAAAATCTCATCCATTTTTCGTTGGAACTCATCTTGGGCATTGACGAACCCAAATGGAAGTCTGTGGAATTGGTAGCGTCCGAAGGGTGTGTTGAAGGTAGTAAGAACAGACGATTCGTCGCTTAGCTTCATTTGCCAGTAGCCAGACAGTGCATCGAGTTTGCTGAAGTACTTTGCACCTGCTGTTTTGGAGAGTGCGTCTTCCAGAGTAGGCATAGGATAAGGTGGCCTTTTGAAGGTTTTGTTGAGGTCTTTTGGGTCAGGCAGATCCTGAGTTTGCCGCTTTGCTTCTGGACGATGATCAGAGAGTTGACCCAGTCGGTTGGCGATGTTACTCTGGAGATTATTCCAGGCTTTTCCAGTTCTTGGAGTTCAGTTTTCAGTTGATTTCTGAGGGCAAATGGTACTCGGAGTACTGGATGGACGACAGGGGTTGTGTCTTGCTTGAGGTGGATTTTAACCTCACCTTCAAGGCATCCTAAACCTGTGAAGAGGTGTTTATAGTCTTTCAGGATGGTGTCCTTGGTCATGGACTCTTATGAGGCATCCACGGAGAGAATGAGCTGGATCAGCTGCAGGTCTAGGCAAGTGCGGAGTCCTAGGACTGGCTCAGAGTGGCTCTTGGTGTCAGCAACGTATATACGGCTTTGAGTGCTGCGACTCTTGTAGGTGCATGGGACCTCGACGTATCCTCGGATGTCCAGAGGCTGTCCTGAGTAGGCAACAAGGCGCTGTTGAGTATCTCTCAGTTTTGGTGGCTTTGACAGGGTCTTGAATACTGAGACGGATGACGTTGACTTGAGCTCCAGTGTCGATCTTGAATTGTATAGTATTTGCCCCCAACTTGATGACAGCGTATTCCGCGTTTTTGTGCTTCTGCTGGTTGTCGATGGCATCGATCATCAGCTTTCCATCCTGGTTGTCACTGTCGTCGTTGTCGTGCTCGTCTTCTTCCTCCACGTTGTGGATCTTCTTGCTGTGCTTTTTTTGGTAAGCAAACGGCAGCAAAGTGGTTCTTTTTATTGCAGTATGAGCAACCTTTTCCAAATGCAGGGCACTGCTTCTTGCCATGAGTGCCGCCACAGTTTCTGCAGGGCTTGTGCCTTGTCTCTGTGTCTTCTGGCAGTTCTGCGTGTTTGAAGAGAGTCAACGGAGGTGGTGACAGACATTGATGCCAGTTGTTTTTGAGTGGCCTCGAAAGTATTGGCAATGTCTATTGCCTTCATCATTGAGAGAGCGTCTCCTTCATTAAGGAGCTTCTCTCTGATGGTTGTGGAGGCGATGCCTGCCACTATTTGGTCTCTTACACGCTCCTCCAGTTTATCAAAAGAACAGCCTTTCACCTTGTTTCTCAAGTCGGTGACGAACGTGTCAAAAGTTTCGTCCTGTCTTTGTTCGCGTTTTTGGAAGAGGTAGCGGGAGAAGACGGAGTTTTTGCGAGGAAGGGTATGTTGTCCGAATTTTTCATAAAGAGTGTCGATGGACTTGCTTTCTTCTTCTGTTGAATTCCACGAGTGATAACTTTCTCGGCGTGTTTCGACGACCCATATCAGCAGGTATGCGCACTGGCTTTCTTGCTCAGCCTTTGAACATGAGCTTCGAGTGCTTCTCGAATTTCTTCTATTCCTCATTGAGGTTGCGAGCCGCCCAGTTCAATGGTTTCCCGGTGCTGAAGCCATGCTGAGAAGGAGTGCGAGAAATTTGGGAACTTACAGTTTGTTTTCGGGCTCTTCGTCTTTTTTTCCCTGGAAATATTTACGTATATTTGTAGAGTGATTTTCCAGATCCCACTTCTGACAACCATGTTATAGTCGGTGACCATTTAGGATGGGTGATGGGAAGGATAGACAAGACGGTGACGGTAGCACTTGTTTATTGGCCTAGCTTTATTTTAATGCGACAGCAAAGGAGGTAACGCGGGGGTGTAATTTCTCCGGATGGAGTTGCTTCCCTTGATGGACAAGTTTGTGATGGCGAGATCAAAACATTACAGTTGTGACGATGGTGATGGTGGTGTGATGGTGGTTATGATGGTGATGATGGTGGTGTGTTGGTGGTTTTGATGGTGGTGATGTTGTTGTGTTCTGCTGATGGTATTGATGATGGTGATGGTGTTTTGTGTTGGTGGTACTGGTGGTGATGATGGATCATGGTGTGTTGTGCTGGTGGTAGTGGTGATGGTTTGCTGTGTTGGTCGTAGAGATGGTGGTGATGATGTGTTGTGTTGATGGTAGTGGTAGTGATGATGGTGTGTTGTGCTGTTGTTGTTGTGTGCGTTTATGCACAAGAACGACTGAGAGCTGTTATTTAAGCTTGTCGAGCGCTGTTGGGGACTGGCATTCACCAAGGGGAGAGCACTCTTGTTTATTATTTGCAATGTAGCTCTACAGCTGTGTTGTTCGTCCGTCGAGTCGACGAGGACCACTCTAGTCATCCGGGGGGTTGCTGGGACTGGTTCTGTCTGTGTGTGCGCAGATGGCTAACGAGGCCGATCCTGGCACGGAAGGTTCGGGAACAGAAGGGACATGGGACAAGTGGGACGTCTCCAGGGGGGTTGACAGCATGGGCCTTGCGGGCTTGCCTCTTCTTTTCTGCGGCAGTGATCCTGTTTGCCTCGCATGTCTTGGCACCTTTGTGGATGGAAGAGCGCCAGGTGGATCGGTCCATTGCAGCCTGTTCCCACGTGTCTGGATTGATGGCAAAAGCTTTCAGTGAAGCTTTCAGGGTGTCTTTGAAGCGCTTCTTTTGCCCACCGTGGGACCGCTGGCCATGCTGGAGCTCGCCATAGAAGAGTCTCTTTGGCAGTCTCTCGTCTGGCATCCGGACTACGTGCCCTGCCCAGCGAAGCTGTGACTGCATCAGGAGGGTGAAGATGCTGGGGAGACCTGCTTTGGTCAGTACCACTGTGTCTGGAATCTTGTCCTGCCACTTTATGCCGAGGATCTTCCTGAGGCTTGTTGTGTGAAAGTGGTTCAGTTTTCTAGCATGGCGTTGATAGACAGTCCACGTTTCACATGCATATAGCAGTGTGGGGAGCACCACTGCCCTGTATACTTTCAGCTTGGTCTGAGTGGTAATGCCTCTTCTGTTCCAGACATTTGGATATAACCTGCCAAAAGTGGAGCTGGCTCTGGCAATTCTAATGTTTACTTCGTCATCAATGGTAGCATTCTGAGACAGTGTGCTGCCTAGGTATGTGAAACGGTTCACTGTGTTTAGTCTCTGGCCGTTGTAGCTCTACAGCTACAAGCTCACTGTCTACATCTCTCTTCTTTTAAAGAATAAGATGTACATACTATTGGGAGAGTGTGGGATAGACCTTAGATTAAGCATATTAATGAGACTGTTGACTAGCAGGATATTTTGACTGGACTTTCTTACAAGTAGCATGCATTGACATATTAAAGTTATGCTGTTATACATGAACTAGTTCTTGAGGTAGTTGTCCACTTTGGTTCAGAGTTCTCGGGAGATGGTCCCAGTTTTGTTAGTGGAAGGGCTATAGGGCATGCAGAATTAGTACACAGTCTGGTCATTCTTGAGTGGGTCACTGATCACATGTCTTTTATACTGTCCACTCTTCTCCTCTGAACTTGGAATTCGGCTTGTGCACTCTTGCACTTCTTCTGGGAGGGGATGCATGGGAAGTTGGTGAGCTGTGAGGCATCTCTCTTGGTGCACTGATATCGGTGGAGGTTGGAGTTGGTGGTGGCTGGGCAGTTGTGGTGTTCCTTGGCTGGATGGGTGGTGGTGGTGGTGGTACTTCATCACCTTCATCATGGTTGTGCTGCTCAGGAGTAGGTCGCAGGTGTCTTCGATTTCGCTCTATCTGCTGACCTTCTGACACAACGATGTAACTCCGAAGCCTGTCAGCTGATTTGAGAATGCGGCCAATCCTGTCAAAGCCGTGAGGGGTTTCAATCCTGACAGTCTGGCTAGTTGTGAGGGGCTTGAGGGTCTTTGAGCCCTTATCATATTGCTTCTTCTGCTTGGATCGCTGTGCTGATAGCTTCTCCGTGATGTTGGTGATGATTGAGGGTTGGAGGAGCTTGTGTGAAATGTGAAGAGTTGTCCGAATACGTCTGGACATGAGACGCTGTGCAGAGGAGCCGAGAGAGCCCCTTGGCACATTTCTGGCATGGAGAAGTGCGAGACGTCAGTGTGATCTCTGTGGCACTTTTTCAAGATTTGCAGTTGTTAACCTCATGTTGTATGTCATTCATGATGTTTGGTCAGTATGCTACTTCTCTTGCTCGGGCCTTTGTTGCTTCAATGCCTGGATGTCCTTGGTGGAGTTTCGTGGCGTAGTGGTGTTGTAAGGCTGCAGGAACGATGATACGCTGGCCTTTCATCAGGATGCCATCTTCATACCATATCTCTTAACGAAAGGCGTAGTATGGCTTGATGTTGTCTGGTACTTGCTTGTAGATGTTGGGCCAACCTTGCTGGAGAGTACACTTCAGCTGCTGGCAGGTGGGGTCGTTTGCTGTTGCTTGCTGAAGGTGTTGCATACCTGTGGTTGTGAGGGGCAGAACAGACATGACTTCGTAGTCTTTTTCAGGCTCACTGTTGGTTTCTGGTAGGTAGGCTCTGGAANNNTCATCAGGATGCATTTCTGGTATAGGTTTAGCTGTATTGTGTTGGATAGTTAGATGCATTTCTGGTTTAGGTTTAGCTGTATTGTGTTGGATAGTTAGAAGCACTTCTGGTACAGGTGTTGCTGTATTGTGTTGGATAGTGTTACGGGCCGACCCTGCGGCCTATTTTCTGTGTTTTTTGAAATGCCAGGTTTTGACAGTCCGACCCTTCTGGCCTATTGTCTGTGTGGTTTGAAATGCGAGGTTTTGGTGGGAACAAACTAAGACCATTAATGGGGCAGGGACGCTTCCCTGATTTGATTGGCTGAGTGTGATCATGTGTGGACTGTGGTTGACACTGCTGGCCCGGAGCGTTTGAAAGTTACAGCAGTGTGCGACAAGAACAGCTCCGTGACGAGGTGCGAGCTGGAAGCTGCTCCGTGTTGCAGTAGGGACACGTTAAAGAAATCCTCCAATTTATCTCCCCCGACCATCTGACTGCTGTATGAAGAACAGTATCCTTCCTTGGATGAAAGAACTAGCTTTGCTGGATTTTGAGGCCGATTTCGTCGTAGGGAGAATTTTCCCTCTGTCAGTGCGGAACGGTGGCTGAGTGTCAGTGTGCAAATCTGGATCCACACAGGTGCTTGTGTCATGTTGGGTGTGGATACACCACCAGTGTATATGGCCTTTCTAGCCTCTCCTTCCAAAAGATTGCCTTGAGAGAGAGTGTGTGTGTTGGTCTGAGTGAACAGAGTTCTTTGGACAAAAGTTCGTCAGTAAAGCATTCGAGAAACAGTGTCGCCCATTTGCTTGAAAACTCGTGGGTACTTACCTCTTGGGTCGACCTTGAATTTGGGTCAGTGAAATTAATCCTCTACTCACCAGTCAGAGAGTAGACTGAGAGGATTGATTGACATTTTCGTTCATTTTGCCTTGAATTTGATTTTATTCATGATTTAGTTCCATTAAAGAAAATCCTTGATGAACATTGTGTCAAGTCATGCGAGCATGAGAGAGAGCGAGTGAATGAATTGTCCCCCCCCCTCCACTTATGATACCCCTAG